>APFE031131795.1:156676-306898 GCA_000404065.3 Pinus taeda
ACACCATTCTGTTGGGGATTATAAGGCACAGTTGTTTGATGTTTAATCCCATGTCGGCGAAGATATTGTTCAAATTCATTTGATGTATATTCTTTTCCATTATCAGTGCGAATAGACCCAATATGAGATTGTGCATCATTTTCAATCCATTTATGAAAATTCTTGAATGTTATGAAAGCATTTTGTTCTTCAATAAATAAACCCAACACATTTTGGTGTAGTCATCAATAAATGTCATCATATATTTATTTCCATTTGCAGAAGGAACAGGCATTGGACCACATAAATCTGAATGAATGAGTTCAAGTTTTCTACGCGCTCTTGAATGTAAATCATGAAAAGACTATTTGCTATGCTTTCCTAGAAATCAAGTATCACATTGCTTAAATTTCCTAGGAATTGTAGGCAAACCAGCAACACCATTTTTCTTCAACAAGCGGAGGTTGTCATAGTTCAAATGTCCAAGTCTAGCATGCCATAGTAAACTTCATGGAAGTGTACCTTCTTCATGATGAGAATTGTATGAGAAATGTTGTGCACAAGCAAAGGTACCTTGCAGCTTGAGAAGCTTTCTTCTTCTATTCCCTTCATGACAAGTGAGTGGTCAGATGCTTTTCTTACCTCAAGCTTGCCATCAAACATATGAATGGAGTGACCTTGCTGGCGGGTGTGGACCAAGGATAGCAAGTTTCTCTTGAGCTGTGAGAGATATAGAACATGATGCAGAAGAAATTCTGGAAGACCATCCAGTTTAAGCCTGATTATGCCAAGCCCTAATGGCTTTATTTTTTATGGTCTACAAAGTATACTGCTCCATCAACATTGTCAGTGAATTATTCAAAAAAATCTTTTTTATGAGTCATGTGGCAGGTTGCTCCTTAATCAAGCAACCAATAATTTTTCCAAGAAGCAAGTGAAGCATTAAATAAATTTTCATTTACTCCAATATTAAATTATGCCACAACATAGTGAGCAGATTCAAATGCTTTACCTTTGTCTGTATCATCAATTTTACCTTTCTATTGGTTTCTTTGCTGCTCAATTTTTTCCCATGGTAACTTGCATGTAGAGGCATCATGTGATCCATTTCTTTTGCAGCATATGCGGTGCAAATCTTCCTTTTCTCCTTGAGAGTCTCTACCCCCTGCCTCTGAAATATCTTCCTCTTCCTCTTCAACCACCTCTTCCTCTTGAAGAATCTTGAGAAGGATGCTTTTCTTTATGAGCAAGGCACACAGCCTCTTCAGAATATTCAGGGGTTGTCTTCTTTCCAAAAGCTTTCTCTCTTTCAGCAAACTTTTTCACAAGAGAATCAAAGGTGATATCTTTGAGATTTCCATTTGCTTGCAATGACTCAAGATAATTGGAGTAAGTAGGATAAAGTGCCTTGAGAAAAGTGATAAGAGGAATATCCAATTCAACCTTAGTGGATTTGATATCATGCATTATAGACTTTACTTCAGATGCAAAAGCAAGAGGATCATTATTTTGCAATTCAAGAGTGAAGAGTTTAATCATGAGTTGAACGACTTCAAGTGCAGAATGTGAGTCATAGAGTTCTTTCATCTTTTGTAAGGCTTCAAAAGCAGTTGAAAATGGTGAAATATGGTGACTCACCTCTTAATTTATAGATGATGCGATGAATGCATAAGCTTTGTTGTTCTTGTTTTCCCAAATGACGAGCTCTTTGTCTAAGCTAGGTTGTTCTGGCTCTTTGTCTCCATCTCCAACACAGACTCCTTTCCACAACTCATTGAAAATGAGTGTATGCTTTATCATCCATGACCACTCAGGACAGTTCTCTTTGCCAGTGAGAACTATTCCCACGATGGATATGATTGAATGCATATTGTAACAAAAAAAATTCTACTGCAAAACTTTTACTCTTAATGGGAAAAAAATATTGTCCTGGTATGACTGGAGAACAAACTCAACTTGAAAGAAAATTTCAATACCCAAGACATATATATTGGCACTATTCAAAATACATATCGGTTTCTTTTTACATTGATCACCCAATGCAGCCCTTCAAAAAACTTTAACACACAACGCTGATTTTAAAACATGCACAAAATCAGGGCTCAACCCACATCATAGGACAACGCTTCATAGGCAGCGTACCAAAATAGTTCAAGATACCATGTACATTCAACGCATGGCATTTAACTCACATACACATCATAGGATACCATGTACATTCAACGTATGGCTCAACTCACATACACATCATAGGACAACTACCACAAACCAATTTTCACATGGTTCAAACTCGGAGCCTTGAATTAACAGTAAAGATGAGTTGCCATTTAAGATTATTGAAGCCTTACGGGGTTTTTAACACTGTGTATTCGCAAAAATGTAAAAAAACATGTAAGTACCATTAGAGAATCAACTAGAATCCATCACGCTATATCGGAATCATCGAAGTCATCTTCAAAGGAATTGAAGAAATCAACATTGGAAGGTAGCGTACCAAGTGCAGTGTCATTCAGCACTTCCACCACTTGTTACTTTAGACTTGAATCTCTATAAAAATATAGTAACCCTGAATATCGAAATCAATTATAATCAATCCACATTAGCATTGCTTTTGTTAGCTTCTCGGTTAATTCTCTCGGTAAGCCAATCGCAGATGTCTCCGAGCACAATGGCAATGTTCTCATCGAGCTCCCCGAATAGAAGCGAATGTAACATAAGCAAATGCAACATAAGCGGATGCAACAGAAGAACAGAAGTGAATGTAACATACCCTCATAGATATTTGATTCATGCACCAACAGTGTTTCATGCAGTAAACTTGGTCATGGAGACGATTCATGCACTCAACACAGTAACAGTAATTCTCTCAATGCAGCATCGTGGAATGAGCAACGGTTCAGCACTCCATCCTGACACATGGCAGAGATGGCCTTCAGTCCACTTAGAATACAATTATGCAATGGGCGCAAAACAATTATGCAGTGAGTGCAGAAACGGTCAGAATCACTTATGGCAGATAGAGCGCACAAGGGCAGTGGACAGAGAGCGTAGTAGGCAGAAGGGAGTTACAACTATTTTGGGAGCTAGTTCTGATACCATGTCAGGCTAGGCAGTAACTACTCAAAGCAAAATTGATTCGTATATCATATTCATTCAGGTGGTATTTATTATATACATGAGGGAGAGATTGTTCACTTCATCTCCCGATGACTATTCATATTACGTATTACTTATTTACATTATATTCACCCAATCTTGATGATTAGGTGTCAACAATTTGTACCACCTAAACATGGCAAGGTGAGGCTCAAGGAAGATGTGAAGGAGAAGGAACAAAGAGGCACTTATAGAGAAGAAGCACA
Organism: Pinus taeda; assembly: GCA_000404065.3. Classification (NCBI taxonomy): domain Eukaryota; kingdom Viridiplantae; phylum Streptophyta; class Pinopsida; order Pinales; family Pinaceae; genus Pinus; species Pinus taeda. The sequence goes on from APFE031131795.1 coordinate 160,018, forward strand.
AAGAAGAACCTTCATGTAGACATTGAGAGATCATGAACCAAGACAAATTGAAGACATTTCATGATGACTCAAAAGGTATCGATGATGGTCTATGACCCTTTGGAGGGTGAAGATGAATAATAAATTATATCTTTCATGAATATTGAAGACAAAACAAAAAGGATAGCATCTTTGCATTACCACATCATCATGAAGTTTCATGTTATCATTTCCAAGTTATGGCTTGTACAAGTGTCATCATAATGTCATATGTGTCAATGTGTATTGCCACATCATTTGTGGATGTAATTATTGTATTCTCAAAAAATGACAAAATGTAAAAGAGGTGGAAGTCCAAGAGTCATATGTGGAATATGTAAGGTAATATGTAGACAAAAGAGTCTTATAGAACTTCAAAGGTCATTTAGGAATCCACGATTCATGAGGGTAGCTCAAGAGTCATAGGGGATGTTGTAGCTAATTTTTTCTAGGTGAAGTAATGATGGTTTTTCCAGTGTAATTCATGAAATGGTGACACTCAGTTTCTAAATTATTTATTTCCTTACAAATGAATATTATATTCTTATTGGAGCTTATAATATTTTAAAATTTTTGTTGGGTGATAAAATTGGCTCTTTATTAGCAATCTACTCCTAGACTTCCTTTATACAAAGGTTACCCTTATTTAAAAACCATTGGGTTTGTAAGCCGTCAATATTCAAATTATCAAACTAAGGACAGTCATAGCACTATGACCACTATGTTCCACCCAAGCGAGTGCCAACCCATACACAAGGCATCGAAAGGAGGAGCCCATGAGGAGAATGATAATTTCTCTACATGTCAAGAAGCTATAAGAATATTAGTTTATATAAACACAAACATGGTTTACTTACCCAACAGATGTGGGATATTGTTTCTAAAGGGTGCTCCATGATGCTAGAAATTTAACCATGACTCTTTCACTTTCATTATTCTTTCTACAGAAGTTATATTCAAAATCTTAATTTCCTGGATATAACTTTTGTCCTCTTTATTTCTCCTCAAACCACTCCTTTAATCCAAACACCCTACAATCTATAGAGTTTTATGGCCATTCTGTTTTGGAGGCGAGGGTTTCAAAATTAGGAGTTTTGTTGCAAGCCCTCATGGCATGTCCCTCCAGCCATAGATTTTAACAATTCCCATCAATCTTTAGATGTCTTAGGCATTGGTTCCCTCACAACTAGGAACTGTCTACGGGGAAATAACAATAGGGGATACGAAAGGTCATTCCCATTATTATAAAATAAACCTCATAACTCAAGAAAATGACTTTTGGGAGGCTTATACTTTGGAGATCTAGCTTTGGCTTCTTCAGCTTGGAATAGGAGAGAAGATCATTCTTTTGGAGAAGCAAGAAGTAACTTAATATTCCATTGTTGGAGTTATTGGCTCACCATTGTAACTATGTACTTGGATATTCCACTTAATAATTGAAGCTCATTGAGCTAATGCATTCATGCATGTATCGTAAATATTGTGAGACTATTATTTGGATGTTTGCGGTATGTGTTATTTTTATATACACTAAAGACATTGAACTACTTCATTAGATTTGGCAAATATCTTGTTGAATGTTTTTGTTTATTCTTTAATTATTTTTGTGTCTATGTGAACTATTTTTCTAGATAAATAACAAATATTTCCTTGCCCTCGTGTGCCTTTCTTAGGATAGTAATATTACTTTCCTTCTAGAGACTCACTCTTGACTCCCCTCTTGTGAAGACCTCCTTTTACACATTGCAATTGATGCCTCACAATGTCAAATCACTTGTTTGTTCAAAGGTTATGTGCATATTCTCTTATGTTATCCATTGAAACCAAGGCAGACCATGAGTTATGGTGATTGGGATGATACTCTAAATGGGGCTCCTACTCCAAATAGTGTGAGGTCTAATTGGGACTTCACATCAGGGAGACCCCCTGTATGTTGGTGGTATACAGAATCGATAGCAGGATCAACCAAAATCCAAATTATTCTAATGTGGGGGGGGGATATATCTGAGCCTTAGAGACATGATGGAATTGTTGATTTTCAACACCATCCTTCCTCATAGAAACTACATAGTAGAAATAGTAGGAAACTTGAGTGGGGGTTTTATTCCTAGTGGGTTTTCATTCTTTAACTCAATTTTATCATGTTTTGTTTAGAATAATATTTTCATTACACGAGTTTTTAAAATGGCTAAAAGTTTCAAGGACACATATATTTGTTTGTACATGAATACTGAGTAGGTGTAAAAGTTGTCAGGATTCATTCATTATCTATAGTCCTTGATTATGCTTCAAGGTTGGGGGAGATGTTGGAGTATTTGCACACTTAGTACATATTCCATCCATAGTTATATATACATCTGATCATTTTTCTTTATCTACTATACATTCCTTACCATTTGGGACCATCTTTTATTTTTAGCATTTTTCTATTTTTATAAGTCTATTTTTAGCATGGATGCGACCTAGGATGACATGTGGCAATGACTATGAATTAACCAAGTAGTGGCATGGGTATTTCCTATTGACTAATGTGAATTTCCTTATCCATATGCTCCCTATTTAATAATTCATACTTCCTCTCTTATTTTCGGGGACTTATCCCCAACCTTATCGACTCACTTACCTTTGACATTCAAAACAATTTTTTGGAGTTTTCTAGCTCTTTTTGAGTTAGGAGGTTTCATGTGATAGTTATCACTTCAAATATAAATTAAATTTTAATAAATTATATTTATTTAAATCTATTTAAACTCACAATCTATTTTAGGGTCTCCTCCAATTTTAGGTTACTAGTTAACCAAGGAAAATGGTTTTCTATTTTCTATTGTGCATGCACTATGGAACTGCAACATAGTGCACACTGGTTCCCTCTCAAGGAGTATTACACATATGTATTCATTTCGAGAAATAATGTACACAAGGGTTATGGAGTAATTCAAATTGGTCCCTTGAGCTACTTAGTCTCTTTTAGTGCAATTTCATTCTCTCTTCTTTTTTGTTATGTAATTGTCATTATAGCATTTTTTATATAACTAGATCTTATGATTGTGCTTAAAATAAAACATGTATCAAGAATGGGTATTACTACCTAAAGGTTGATCTATTCAAATTGGTTAATAATAGTTTGATGCTACGCTATGGTTTCACTTCTTTCTTGTGCCCCCTCATGTCATTTGATTTATAACGTGTTTTTGTTCATTGATTCCTCTTTTAGCCTCACACATACTTGATGATATCCCATACTTTCCCCACCCTTCCTATTCTTTGAGGAACTACTACACTGACTTGATGATATCCCATACATTTCCCCTTGTATAACTTATTTTTTAGGGTAGTCATACCCTTCCTTTAGTTCAAGACGTGATGAGTCACTACTTTCTATATTTGTAGCATACAAATATTGTGAGCTACATAACTACCATCTTGTGACTATTTCTCTATGCTTTAAAATTGATACTCCCAAGAAATAATATTTGCATTAAGTTACGAATACTCTGCAAGCATTATCACAAACATATATTAAACTCAAGGTTCACTTATATCATTGAAGCATCCAAGATCATCTCTCTAGCCTATTATTGCTTCTCATTCATCTATGTAATGAAGGCCATACCAAGGGGAAATGGAGATAAATTTTACAAAAACCTATGTTGTTGAAATCCATATTTCCTTCTAGCCCTTCTATCATCAATTTTATGATATTTTGTGAGGTGATAGGAAGAGAAAATATAGGGAACTAGGAGAAATGTGTAGCTAGGATTCAAGGTAACCTAGCCTGATTATTTTACCATTTCTTATCTCATTTATAAATAGATATATGTGGTTTATCCCTTCTATATCTCATCTATTTAATGTGCATGAAAAATTATTGGTGATATAAATTTGTATGTGTGTTAGATTAGATTCGTTTTTAATCAAGGTTCGCTTGTGTTATCACCTGGGTTGAACCTCAGGCTGAAGGAAGGCAATGCTAGGGTAACCAAAAACCACTCTTAGCCAAGTAATTAGCCCTACTAGGCCAGGAGAGGGCTCTCTCCATGAGGATCTCAGCCAAGATGACTGGATCAGGAAAATGATTTTAGGCTAAGTATAGTAGCACAAGGTTTGATTTGATTTGAAGAGGTTTTGCTGGATCAGGAGGAGCCAGGCAGTTTGGGCAAGGAAACTAGGTCAAAATTGCAAGGTGTTCGATGGGGCAAGGTACGTATAAAGCTTAGCACTATAGAGTTTGATGGGTGAGGTGATTTAAGACCGATGAGAAGCTAGGAAGAGCATGTGATCATCATGGATCCTTCCTAAACGGTAGAAAACATAAACTATGAATATTTTCCCAAAGTAGAGCATTAATGTTATGGATTCTGCCTATCAACTTGAAAACATCCACTTAGAAGCAATGAAATGATTAATGAAGTACACAAAAAAATTTAAACATATGATCATAATATAGGAAACCGAACTAAACACCATACCACATGGATCCCAAAGAAATAGCTGCAATTTCTGATTAATCTCCTGCTAAACTAATACAAAATCATGTCCTTTCAAAACCTAAGCATCCAGCTGAGTCCAACCCTTTATAATGAGAAATAAGAAGAAGATATAGACATTGTTTCAACCTCCTCCCATCCTTAGGGATCAAATCCCTAAGATGAGGAGCTAATATAACAAAAACTGAATAAGAAACAGGAATCTAGGCATCCTAACAACTTGCCCCTAAAAGTGAGGAAACTCATTCATTTGTGCTCAAAATGAATTTTAATATAATGAACCTACCCTATACTACTAATTATCCATCATATTTACAATCCAAGTAATCATTTACATTAGTAAAACATCCTCCATGAGAAAAAATTCAAGGTCACAATCAAAACATAGTGAAATGGCAATCCTGTGCAAAATTTGTCCTATGCATAGTGCCATTGGCTCTACGCGCAACGCCACTTTCAAGTCCCTTTTGGAGGCCTTCCTGGCATCACAATTGAGCTCATTATAGCTCATTAAAAATCTATTCAAGTCTACTTTCGAAAAAATTTGGAACTTCTTCATTTAAAGCTCATTTGACTCCTCAAAAGTTGATTCTCCCAAGCCTACTTCTGTGTGTCCAAAAAGTGTCAGAAAGGTCATTTTTGGGGTGTTTTTTGACCTTTTGGTAGACTATTTCTACTCCAAAAGCTTAGAAAATGCATAAGGTGCATGTACTTATCACTCTAAATCCAAAAATGCAAGGCATTTGTCCATTGGGTGTCCCTAGGAAAAGCACAAAACTGGTGGCGCTACATGTAGAGCCAAGTTTTCTGTGTTAAAATTTCCAAAATTTGCCAAAGGCAAAAGTTCCTTCGAATTTGATCAAAATTGTTGAGCAGCACCATCATCAAGCATCTTGATGATCCAAGGAAGCTTCAGTAAGAAACCTAAGCCTATCCTCCTCCTTTTTTCCTTTGAGAGCCCATCTCAGCCTTACTTTCATCTACTTGACCCTTATATTGCAAATTATGTTCCGCCTCCTGTAGCGGTAGGCCATGTGCCTGATGATCTGGTTGTCCCTGTTGGCACTTTGCAGCAACTTTTCTAAGTGAAAATTGACTCTTTCAAGCAAAATTTTTCTATCACCCTCAATTTCCTTCTCAATTGAAGTTAAGGTGATTTGTGCTTCTTCCTCTTGCATTGTTGATTTGCCCTTGTCACTTTGTCTTTTTGTCTTGAGAAATTCCAGCTCCATGAGGACCTACTTATCACTCATATTCTTGTTCTCTTGTTCCAGATATGTGATGACATGCTTAGCTCTCACCAAGTTTTCCATCAATGCTTGGATTTGAGCCTCTTTCTCCTGTATAATGATGTTTCCTTTTGTTGCTTCATCCTAAGCCTTCAAGTCAGTTGTCTCTTTGCCATGATGAATATGATGTTGTTCTGGCTCATCATGCTCCATCAAATCAAAATCTCTCTCCTCCTCATCATCAAGACTTTCCTCCAACATCTTTTCTTTCCCTTTATGCAACTGCTGCACCTACACCTGTTGTGTTGATGAAGAAGGCAAAGCCCCTTCCACACTCAGTGGAGCAAGACTTTGCCTATGAGTTGATGAATAAGGCAAGGTCCCTTCCACACCCTGTGGAGCAAACACTTGCCTATCAGCTGCAAACAATTTTCTTGTCCCCCTCTGGTATGTCTTGTAGGTTTCAGGGGCTCTAATCTCTTTGACCCTCTCATCTTTCTTTACCTGAGCACTACTAGAAAGTCCTCCTAATTTTTGAGACAATTATGGAAGAATTTGAGAACCCTGAAGATGTCATGGGCAATAAATGTCTCCCAGGAGATGTTGAGGAGGTTAAGATGATGAAGCACAATCATCTTAATCAAGGAATAGTGGTAGAGACTACTCATCTGTTAGGGGTATGGCTTTTTCTGTACAAAGTAGGCCATCTTCTCAATGTTCCTGAACAAGAAATAAGGGAGATTCAACATCCTCACCCTTGTAAAATGCATGAGAACCTTCATGTGATAGGTGTATAATCTAGAAAATCTGCCCTCACATTTGAAATATTTCATGATGATTCTCATCATGGGGGAATACTTGTCTTCCAGGAATCTGAAAGGGAAAATCCTCTTTGCTTCATTTATGTACCTAGATTTGATGTAGGGCTCATAATAGTGTTCATCTAGGTCATGTGCCTTATACCATTTCTCTGCCACATTTGGAATCTCAGTTGCATCCGCAATGATGGAGGGTGAAACTGTGAATGTCACCCCCACAAGAGTCACCTTATTGTCATGGAGATTGGCTAAAAAAAGCCTAGTAAGCTCAGGATGGTGCTGAACTCTCTCCACCTGCTCACAGAACTCATAGCACCCTAGGTGCCTAAAACAAGTGACTGCCAAATGAGAGGTCTACAACTCTCTAAGGTTTGATGGCTCTTCCCTGATAATTCTACCCCCCTTGTGTGGTTTTCTCGGTTGTCGAGGTCTACATGTTGAACTGTCACTACCAGTGTTTTCCTGCTCCTCATAATCTTTGTCTCCTTTGTCCATGTTTGCCAAGATTTGAGGTTGTGTACTCCTAGAAAAGGGATGGAGGGAGTGAGTAAGGGTGATTAGGAATAGGGGAAGGGGAATTGATCTTGTGGGGTATTTAGTGGACTAGGTAAACATGAAAATGAGTGGGAGGGTATGAACCATGAAAATGAGGGAGAGGGGCTAGCATATTAGGGTATTGCTTTGGGGATGAAGGAAAAAGGAATACGGAGTGATAAGGAGTGTTATGTAGGAGGGGTTTTAGCATTTTAGGGATAAGTTATGGGAAGAATAGTAAGGGTTAGGGTTTTAAGGCATAAATAGAGGATATTCTAGAATTTCACATTTGGCATAGCAAATTAACCTCAAATGCAATAATTGAAAGCCAAGGATGAAGTTCAGGGGCAACACTTACTTGTTTGAGGAGTAAAGAAGAAAAATTTGGTGTTTTTGGGTGGCAGGAGGTAGTTTTGGCCCTTGCTGGCCCTACGCGCAGTGCCACCTACAGGTGCGCAGCGCCTTTCTCTACGTGCAACACCATTTATTTTTGCACTAGGAAAACTGGCCTACGCACAGCGCTCTGGCCTCTATGCCCAGCGCCACCTCCAACTACCCTCTGCATGGCACCAACCTCCCTATGCGCAGTGCCACTTCTCCTTGGCCAAGAACTTGCATAATTTCTCCTCTCTCCTTCAATTTTTGTCTTATTCTTTGTCAAATATGAATGATAGGCTTGAAAATGAAATGTGACATCTTATATAGGAGTAAATTTTGATTTTTCATTAGAAAAACCCACTTTCTAATGTTTTGGACCTTTTCCAAATCTTTGTTTTAATGTCTTTTCTTCATTGTCGCTTTTCAGGTGGATGATGCTCAATTTGAACTGATTTTTGCAGTGGTTCATTGTCTTGTAGCAAGGAGAGATGCTTGGTGCAGTCGGGATCATTTATTACATAAAGTGACTTAAATTACATTAAAAAAATATAAATTAACTAAAACTACTTTGTTTTCATCTCAAAAACACGTTTTTGAGATGAAAATTACATTAGTGAAAAGAGATATTTGTACAGTGACCATGAATTACTAACAATCACTCTTGGTTTATTGATCATCCTCATACCTTTGTTGCCCTTTATTTACACTTTAAATCATGCTTTTGACCTTGGAAGTGAACCCTAAGACATAATGGAAACATGCCCTAAGACCTAATGGAAACATGATTGCTTTCGACTTTGAAGCTATGACTGAATACAACCTGGAGATGGGTCAGCAAGTGTACCTTATTAGGGAAAACTTGGTTTTCTAAGAAGAAAACAACCATCAATGGATCAACTTGTCATGACCTAATGAAATGATGCAAAAATTTCAGTATGAGACCCCTAAAATGAAAATGCAAAGAGCATATTTGATCCCTAATGGAAGTATGCAGATACTGGCACTAACATTGGCCTTATTGGGGATGGCAGCTCCTTGGAGGTGTCAAGAACACCATAGACCAAGTGCCTAGCTGATTGGGCCAATACGGTTAAACAAATAAAAGACAAAAAAATAAAAATAAAATAAAATTGACTTTAAACTAATTCAAAAACCAACAAATCTCAACACAAATCACTTAAGATTTATAGCCTTCTCTTCGGGGCCCAAGCTCAGATGACATTGTATTTGAAATCTTGCAAGGAAAACAAACTGGTATATACAATTACAGTGAAGCAACTTCAAGGAACTCCATTAGAAGTAGTAGTGTTTCAGGAGCCTACCATTCGTTGGTCCTCCTGAGCATTCTTGACCATCCATTTCCTTTAATAAAAATGCATTTTGTCCTCGATAGGTTGAGATTTTATATTGTCCTTTCCATTATCAAACTTACCTTGCTTTCCTTTTTCTTCATTCTGTGCATCCCATCACAACACTACATCTTCTAGCTGAAACTTTTCTACCTTGGTTTTGCAATCATAAATCTTCTTTATTTTCTCTTGTTGTCGGGAAGTGTTTTGAGAAACCTCTTCCCTTGTTTGCTGAAGGTGAATCATTGGATTAATCTAGCACTGAATCTCATCTTCTTCACTATCAGCTTCCTGTAATAATCTCATGACCGGGACTGCAACTGATGTGGGAAACACTGTATCAGTACCATAAACCAACTCAAAAGGTGACATACCTATTGATTTCTTGCTACTCACTCTGTCGGCCCACAAGGCATTGACAAGCTTTTGATGCCAATTCTTTTTATTTGCCTCCAAAATTTTCTTAATAATGTTCACCAAGGATTTATTTGACAGCTCAGCTCCATTGCCCTATGGGTAGTATGTCGTGGAATGACCCAATGTGATTTGTACTTGTTGCAAAACTCGACCATCCTTTTTGACTTAAATGCTGCTGCATTATCTGTAATAATCTTGTGAGGGAAACCAAAACGAGACAAGATATTAGACTCTAGAAACTGAATAATTACCATGTTTGTAGCTTGCCTTGTCAAAATGGCTTCAATCTACTTGGTGAAGTAATCGGTAGCTGTCAAAATTCATCTGTGTTGTGCTGATGATGTAGGATGAATTTCTCCTATGAAATCAAGTCCCCACTGCTGGAAAGGTGCATTTACTTCAACTGGCTTTAGAGGAATAGGAAGCAACTTCCTTTTTCCATGAAAGACTTAACATTCGTGGCAGCCCATGACTATTTTATATAAATCTGAAAACAAATTTTGCTAATAATATCCTGCTCTCAATACTTTGTTAGTTGTTGTTTTCCAAAACAAGTGACCACCACAATCTCCTCTATGGAAATCATTCATGACTTGTTGAGCTTCATCTTCAACCAAATAGTTAAGATGAACCCCTCCCGGATCTTTCTTTAGAGAGCATTATTTAAAATGCAGAATTTTGCAGACTTCAGTTTTAGTGATCTACCTTTACTTCTTGACATTCTAGGAGGCGACGAAAGATGTTGAAGAACATATACTATATCAAAATACCAAGCTGAGTTGAGAAACATCTCTGATCCCTGAATGAGTGTGCCACCATCTTCATCATCTGACATTGCTACAATGAGATTTATGTCTAAAGCATGTAGATTCGATTCTGCCATCAGTTTTTCCAAGCCTTGTCCTTTGATCATTTTGGTAGGCTTAATCTCAAGATCGTACTCTAACATTGTTGTTATCTACTTACCTCTTCTTCCCTCCAGATCATTTTTCATAATAACATCTTTGACAGATGTGTTAGGAACATATGCTATGGTATGTGAATGCAGAATGTAGACTCAAAAATCCTTTAATGCCTTTATAAGAGCTAAAGCTTGTTTATCAATGATGTTGTAACGTAAATCAGCATCTCGAATAGCGCGACTGAAAAAAGAAATGGGTTGTTCCACCTGATCCTTCTTTTGCATCAACACCGCAGCCAAAGTGTGCTCAGATGCAAACGAAAATATGATAAAATCATGAGTATAATTGGGACTGATCAAAACTGGGGCTGTGGTCAAAGCAAGCTTTACCAAATTGAAATATTTCATGGCATCCTCTGTCCATTTCACAGTGTTGTCCTTCTTCAACATATTAGTCAACTCATGCAAATGCTTTGCCAAATTTGGTATAAATTTGCGTAAGAAGTTCATATTACCATTGAAAGCTTGAATCTCCTTTTTGTTGCGTGGAAAGTCTATTTGTTGGATTGCCTCCACCCTTGAAGGATCAATGTGAATACCATCTTTGGAAATTATATGACTGACGAGTTTACCTTCCTCCATGGCAAAAAGACTCTTCTTCGGATTTAAAGAAATCCTGAACTCCCTGCATTTCTGAAAAACAATCCTTAGGTGGTGTAAATGTTCATCATTAGAACCAGAAAATATTTTCAAGTCATCTAAATAGACTACCAAGAAGACATCCTTCTCATTAGCGAAAGCTATGTCCATTTCCCGTTGAAAAGTAGCTCCGACATTCTTCAACCCAAATGGCATCTTAGCATAATTAAAAGTTCCCCATGGTGTTTTGAAAGCAGTTTTTTCTTGGTCTTTTTCATGCACCAAGATCTGATTATAGCCCTAGTAGCCATCTAGTAGTTATATCCGTGATGCTCCAACTACTCTTTGCAGAATATGGTCCATCTTAGGAAGAGGGTAATTATCCTTCAAGGATACTTTATTAAGGTTCCGGAAATCAATGCACAACCTTATCTCTCTGGTCTTCTTTCGTATCGGGACCAAATTTGAAATCCAATCAGAAAATCTAATTGGAAGAATGGTACCAGCTTTAAACAATCTATTTACCTCTTTCTCGATGGATGGCAGTAGCTTTTGATTCTCCTCAAATTTCGTCTAAATGGATTTTGATCCGGCTTGATAGGAATAGTATGTCGAATGATGTTCTTGTCGAACACTTTCAAATCTAAATAATCCCACGCAAAAACATCAGAAAATTCAGAAAGCAACTTAACATACTTAGCCTTTGATTCGAGAGACAATGTTTTTGATAACTTTACAAAATTGGGTTGGTTTATTGTTCTAAGATTTACATCTTCAACTTCCTTGTGCGTAGGAACCAAGGTTGGTTTTCTCACCACATCATCTTGCTCAAACAGCTCCTCTAAAGGTATGAAACCTCTAGGAATAACATTATCCTTCAGCTGTAAAACCTCCATCTGATTTACCTCAATGTCTTGTTCATCAGAATCACAAATATCATCAATGAAAGCATTCTTATACTTCCCTTCATTCTGCAAAAAGGCATTAATTTCATTGTCATCCCAAAAAACTTGCCAATATCTCAGATTATCAGGAACAGTAGGCCTATGTTTGACATGAATTTCAAATTTATTACTAGAATTCATTGGAATCTTCAAATTTCTTGTTGTTGCAGAAAGTGAATCAACAATGATGTTTTGACTTCGTGGCACCGCTATCAAAGTGTATTCTGGAAACATTGTCAATATATCTATGACTGTGTTCCTGTAGGCTCTCATCCGCGGATGTTTCACTTGATATTCTCCCTTTACTTGTTTAATCACCAACTCTGAATCACCATAAACATAAATCTTTTTCACACCCAGTTTCTTCAAAAATTTTAGACCTGTAATCAATGCCTCATAATCCACTTCATTATTAGAGAAATCAAAAGCTAATTTGTAGGAACATACTCTAACATTACGTGGGACTTTGGAAGGCTAAAAAGAAGGACTTCGAATCCAAATTCCAATACCTGCACCGTCTTTACCCAAAGCACCATCAAAGTACATGCTCCAAAGGCCGGCTTCATCTTCTAGATGTTGGAACTCTACTTTATTTTCAGCCTTACCTTTGTTGATTACTTCATTTTTCTGCTCTTCACTCACCTTCTACTACTGTGGAGGTTTTTTAGAAGAAATTTCTGCTTTTTCTTTTTCTTGATTAAGAGCTACTCTAAAATTCTCGAAAATTTTTGGTACATCATCTACTTCTACAAGCTAAATATCTACATCATTCAATCCACTATCAAAGTACAAAACAAAAGACTCTAAATTAGTATGTACAGCATTTATCATATGATTCATAGACTTCTCTTTACTAGTGATCATATACTTCATTTTCTTTTCTCGGTACAACTTCCTCAATTGACCGAAAACAGGGATTGTAGCATAAGAGAAGTCAAGTTGTAAAGTACCTTTGAGTTTGCCTCCCCATGATCTAGACAAGAGCATACCGAATCGTGGTGGTATATCAGCCACTACCATATCCATCAAGACATTTTTGGTTGGGATTTGATCTAAAGAAACAACCAAGTATTTGATGAGACCAATGCAACAAACTCTACCAGAATCAAATGAGTACAAATCATGATATTTACAGGTGATATCCAGGCCCAGCTTCTCCATGATGGCCTTGGGCATAAAATTGTGGGAAGCTTCGGAATCAAACATAACATTATGGAGAATATACTCATGTATTCTAAGACTCAGATAAAAGGGAGGGACTTCACTATCTTCATGCTGACCTTCTATGGCTGGACCAAAAATAAGTTCAGGATGATCATCCTCAACATTCACCATGTCAAACAAAGGATCGATTTGCAGTATTCTAAATACATGATGTTTATAGTTACTATTATTAACAAGCTCAGTCAAAGGAATGGACACTTTCAATTTAGCAATTTCACTTTCTAAATTAAAAGATGAAACTTTTTCTACCTCTTTGACACCAATGTCCCTCAAATATGTTTGCTCCTTCGTTGCACTATCCTTTTGCTGATAGTTTTTTAGTTGTACTTGTTGAGGGTACCTTGCTAAGATTCTGATCAACAAGCTCCTTTCCCTTCTTATGATTGTTTGAGGGATCATTCTTTGATTGCACATCCTTTCTCTTATGAAGAGGATTGATTGATACATCTCTGCTCAAAGGGTATTTCCTCTGCTGTGCAATCAAGGCATTCATGTAACCACGTTGATAATCATCAAACTCGACCTCCAAAACAACATCATTTGCCAAGATGTAATCTTCATCCTTTTGAATGTCAAGACTCTCTGCGTAGTCTTCATCTTCGGTCAGAAATATGGGCATACCATCAATAGTAAAAAAGTGATTTGTTTCAATTACCGAATCATCCTCATCTTCCTCTTCCATTCCTTGAACATAATTCTGTTGTAAGGTAGTTCTGATCTACAGGTATTGTTGTGCTGGTTTCTCTGGTTCTTTTTGTTCTCTTTGCTTGATTCGGAATTGGGGTTGTTTCTAGCCTCTAAAATTTGGACTCTGGATCTAAGGTTTAGGTCTATTTGTGATGGATAACTGGTCAACCATCCTTTCCATTATTCAAATTAGTGTATCCATTTTTACATCCGAAGTAGATGCTTCTTCTTTCATGGTCACTCTTTTCTTGGATCTCATTCTTGCTCTTTTGGCCAGCAAATTTGCTTCTACGCTCACAACATTCTTTTGCATGTCTTATAGAGTTGTAGGATCATTTTCCCGCAACTGATATGCCATATCAGTATCAAATCCATCTGGAAACTTAAGAAAAGCCAATCCTTCTGGTGGTTTGATGTTTGCAGGGATAGCACTGTATACTACATTAAATCTTACACAATAGTCTTGCACACTCTCACCGAAATTTCTTTTGATGTTCTCATACTCAGACAAAATCTGAAGAGGATTTTCCTTCACCTCCCATCGATCTAAGAATTGTCTATGGAGGATTGGTAAAGTAGTGATAGAAGCTGTTGGTAGGGCTTTGAACCATTTCCAAACTTCTCCTCCAAAACTTTGTACAAACAGCCTCTTCGTCACATCTTCAATTTCAACTTCATGGAGGTCAAAGAAACCATTCATTTTGTCTACGTGCTGCTGAGCTGTAATGTTTTGGGTGTCGTAAAAGAAAGGTATTTTGGTTTGATAATCAGTAGGCATGGCACCAGGGTTTTGAGGTAAAAAAGGGGTGCATATCAGTTAGCCATAACATGAGGTAGGGGAGGTGGTGGATTTAAAGAAAGGATTGGGGTACTCAGTATACCCAAAGGTGGATTGAAGACAACTTGAGTAGTGTGAACAATCTGTAAAGATGAAATCAGTGGGTAAGGTATTGTTTGAGTTGCAGTAGATGTAAAGGAGATATTTTGAAAATCAAAAGATGGCCTATTTTTCACCCAAGTGTCTACATTTGAAGTAAGGTTCTGCAATTGATCGAGAGCATGAATAAGTTGTGACCATGATTTACTTTGTGTAAACAAGTCTTCAACAGGGTTATCAAAATATATAGAGGAATCAACAACTATTTGATCAATCCAACTAAAAGATTTACTATGAAATAGACTTTTCTCAAAATGAACATCAAACTCAATATCTTACAAAGTGTCTAACCTTTCCGGGAGTGAATGAACACGAGGAATGAAAACTTCACTTGATTGTTCTTCGGCTACACTGAATTTCTCTCAAGATTTCTTAGTTTTCCACCCAATTTTATGAGGATCACTCACAATGGTTGGAGGATTCAAATCTGGATTGGATCTGGTGTACTTTCGAGAATCCAGTATGTTTAATTTTGAAATTTTATATATTTCTTCACAACTTTCCAATTCAACGTAGAAAATTCTAAAACTCATCATCCATAACCTTGAGAATTCAAATGAATGATATTACTAGGGTGATTAATCTTTCGTTCCCTAGTATGGTCGCCATTATGTTATCACTTAGATTGAACCTCAGGCTGAATGAAGGCAATGCCAGGGAAACCACAAACCACACTTAGCCAAGTAGCTAGCCCTACTAAGCCAAGAGAGGGCTCTCACCGTGAGGATCTCAGTCAAGATGACTGGATCAGGAGAATGATTTTAGGCTAGGTATAGTAGCACAAGGTTTTATTTGATTTGAAGGGGTTTTGCTGGATCAGGAGGAGCCAGATAGTTTGGACAAGGAAACTAGGTCAAAATTGCAGGGTGTTCGATGGGGCAAGGTAGGTATGAAGCTTAGCACTATAGAGTTGGATGCCTATGGTGATTTAAGGCTGGTGAGAAGCTAGGAAGAGCATGTGATCATCATGGATCCTTCCTAAACTATAGAAAACATAAACTGTGAACATTTTCCTAAAGTAGAGCATTACTGTTATGGATTCTGCCTATCAACTTGAAAACATCCACTTAGAAGCAATGAAATGATTAATGAAGTACAAAAACATTTAAACATATCATCACGAGAAATGAAACTGAACTAAACACCATACCACATGGATCCCAAAGAAATTGCTACAATTTCTGATTAATCTCCTACTAAACTAATACAAAATCATGTCCTTTCAAAACCTAAGCATTTAGCTGAGTCCAACCCTTTACAATGAGAAAGAAGAAGAAGATATAGACATTGTTTCAACCTCCTCCCATCCTCAGGGGTCGAATCCCCAGGATGAGGAGCTAATCAAACCAAAACTGAACAAGAAACAGGAATCTAGGCATCCTAACAACTTGCCTCTAAAAGTGAGGAAACTGATTCATTTGTGCTCAAAATGACTTTTAATCTAATGAATCTACCCTCTATTACTAATTATCCATCATATTTACAAGCCAACTCAGCATTTACATCAGTAAAACATCCTCCATGAGAGAAAATTCAAGATCACAATCAAAACACAGTGAAATGGCAATCCTGTGCAAAATTTGTCCTATGCATAGCGCCATTGGCCCTACTTGTAGCGCCAATTTCAGGTCCCTTTTGGAGGCCTTCCCGGCATAAAAATGGAGCTCATGATACCTCATTGGAAATCTATTCAAGTCTACTTTCCAGAACATCTATAATTTCCTCATTTGAAGCTAATTTTACCCCTCAAAAGTTGATTTTCCCAAGATCGCTTCTGTGTGTCCAAAAAGTGGCAGAAAGATCATTTTGGGGTGCTTTTTGACCTTTTGGTAGACCAGTTCTGCTCCAAAAGCTTAGAAAATGCATAGGGTGCATGTACTTATCGCTCTAAATCTAAAAATTCAAGACATTTTTCCATTGGGTGTCCCTAGAAAAGTGCAACGCCGGTGGCGCTACGCGTAGAGCCAAGTTTCCTGTGTTAAAATTTCCAAAATTTGCCAAAGGAAAAAATTCCTCCGAATTTTATCAAAATTGGTGAGAAGCACCATCATCAAGCATCTTGATGAGCCAAGGAGGCTTCAGAAAGAAACCTAAGCCTATCTTCCTCCTTTTTTCCTTTGAGAGCCCATCTCAACCTTTCTTTCATTTGCTTGACTCTTATATTGCAAATTTTGTTCCAGGTCCTGTAGTGGTAGGCCATGTGCCTAATGATCTGGTTGTCCCTATTGGCCCTTTGCAGCAGCTTTTCTACATGAAAATTGACTCTTTCAAGCAAAATTTCTCTATCACCCTCAATTTCCTTTTCAATTGAAGTCAAGGTGCCTAGTGCTTCTTCCTCTTGCATTGTTGATTTTCCCTCATCACTTTGTCTTTTCGTCTTGAGAAGTTCTAGCTCCATGAGAACCTGCTTATCACTCAGTTGCTTCTTCTCTTGTTCCATATATGTGATGACATACTTGGCTCTCACCAAGTTTTCTATCAATGCTTGGATTTGAGCCTCTTTCTCTTGTATAATGATTTTTTCTTTTGTTAATTCATCCTAAGCCTTCAAGTCAGTTGTCTCTATGCCATGATGAATATGATGTTGTTGTAGCTCATCATGCTCCATCAAATCAAAATCTCTCTCCTCCTCATCATCAATACTTTCCTCTAGCACCTTTCCTTTCCCTTTATAAAGTTGTTGCACCTGTACCTGCTATGTTGATGAAGAAGGAAAAGCCCATTCCACACCCTGTCAAGCAACTAATTGCCTATGAGTTAATGAAGAAGTCAAGGTCCCTTCCACACCCTATGGAGAAAACACTTGCCTATCAGCTGCAAACAATTTTCTTGTCCCCCTATGGTGTGTCTTATAGGTTTCACGGGCTCTAGTCTCTTTGACCCTCTCATATTTCTTTACCTAAGCACTGCTAGAAGGTCCTCCTGATTTTTGAGACACTGGTGGAAGAATTTGAGAACCCTTGAAGATGTAATGGGCAATAAATGTGTCCCAGGAGATGTTGAGGAGGTTAGGATGATGAAGCACAATCATCTTAATCAAGGAATAGTGGTAGAGACTACTCTTGGGGGTATGGATTTTTCTGTACAAAGTAGGCCATCTTCTCAATGTTCTTGAACAAGAAATAAGGGAGATTCAACATCCTCACCCTCAAAATGCATGAGAAGCCTGATATGATAGGTGTATAATCTATAAAATCTGCCCTCACATGTGAAATATTTCATGATGATTCTCATCATGGGGGCATACTTGTCTTCCAGGAATCTGAAAGGGAAAATCCTCTTTGCTTCATTTATGTACCTAGATTTGATATAGGGATCATAATAGTGTTCATCTAGGTCCTGTACCTTATACCATTTCTCTCCCACATTTGAAATCCTGGTTGCATCCACAATGATGGAGGGTGAAACTGTGAACGTCACCCCAGCAAGAGTCACCTTGTTGTCATGGAGATTGGCTAAAAAAAGCCTGGTAAGCTTAGGATGGTGCTGAACTCTCTCCACCTACTTACAAAACCCATAGCACCCTAGGTGCCTGAAACAAGTGACTTCCAAATGAGAGGTCTGTAACTCTTTGAGGTTTCATGGCTCTTCCCTCATAATTCTGCCCCCTTTGTGTGGTTTTCTTTGATGCCGAGGTCTACCTGTTGAACTATCACTGCCATTGTTTTCCTCCTCCTCATAATCTTTGTCTCCTTTGTCCATGTTTTCCAAGCTTTGAGGTTGTGTACTCCTAGAAAAGGGATGGAGGGAGTGAGTAAGGGTGATTAGGAATAAGGGAAGGGGAATTGATCTTGTGGGGTATTTGGTGGACTAGGTAAACATGAAAAGGAGTGGGAGGGTATGAACCATGAAAATGAGGAACAGGGGCTAGGGTTTTAGGGTATTGCTTTGGGGATGAAGGAAAAAGGAATATGAGGTGATATGGAGTGATATGGAGTTTTAAGTAGGAGGGGTTTTTGGGTTTTAGGGATAAGTGATGGAAGGAATAGTAGGGGTTAGGGTTTTAAGGCATAAATAGAGGAGATTCTGGGGTTTCACATTTAGCATAGCAAACTAACCTCAAATGCATTAATTGAAAGCCAAGGATGAAGTTCAGGGGCAACACTTGCTTGTTTGAGGAGTAAAGAAGACAAATTTGGAGTTTTTGGGTGGTAGGAGGTCATTTTGGACCTTGTTGGCCCTACGCACAATGCCACCTACAAGTGCACAGTTCTTTTCTCTATGCGCAACGCCATTGATTTGTGCACTGGGAAAACTAGCCTACGTGCAGCACTTTGTCCCTATGCATAGCGCTCTGGCCTTTGTGCATAGTGCCACCTCCAACTACCCTGTGTGTAGTGTCAACCTCCCTATGCGTAGCGCCACTTCTCCTTGGCCAAGAACTTGCTCAATTTCTCCTATCTCCTTCAATTTTTGTATTCTTCTTTGTCAAATAAGAATGATAGGCTTGAAAATGAAATGTGACGTCTTATATAGGAGTAAATTTTGATTTTTCATTAGAAAAACCCACTTTCTAATGTTTTGGACCTTTTCCAAATCTTTGTTTTAATGTCTTTTCTTCATTGTCCCTTTTCAAGTGGATGATGCTCAATTTGAACTGATTTTAGCAGTGGTTCATTGTCTTGTAGAAAGGAGAGATGCTTGGTGCAGTCAAGATCATTTATTACATAAAGTGACTTAAATTACATAAAAAATATATGTTAACTAAAAGAGATATTTGTACAGTGACCATGAATTACTAACAATCACTCTTGGTTTCTTAATCATCCTCATACCTTTGTTTCCCTTTATTTACACTTTAAATCATGCTTTTGACCTCGGAAGCGAACCCTAAGACCTCATGGAAACATGATTGCTTTTTACTTTAAAAGTATGACTAAATACAACCTCGAGATGGGTCAAAAAGTGTACCTTATGAGGGAAAACTTGGTTTTCTGAAAAGAATACAACCATCAGTGGATCAGCTTGTCATGACCTAATGAAATGATGCAAAAAATTTCAGTATGAGACCCCTAAAATGAAAATTCAAAGAGAAAATTTGATCCCTGATGGAAGTATGCAGATACTGACACTAAAATTGGCCTTATTGGGGATGGCAACTCCTTGGAGGTGTCAAGAACACCGTAGACCAAGTGCCTAGCTGATTAAGCCAATACAGTCAAACAGATAAAAGAATGAAAAAATTGACTCTAAACTAACTCAAAAACCAACTAAACTCAACACAAATCACTTAAGCTTTATAGCCTTCTCTTCGGGCCCCAAGCTCAGATGACATTGTACTTGAAATATTGCAAGGAAAACAAACTAGTATATATAATGACGGTAAAGCAACTTCAGGGAAATACATCAGAACCAGTAGTGTTTCAGGATCCTACCATTCATTGCTCCTCCTGAGCATTCTTAACCATCCATTTCCTTTAATAAAAATGCATTTTGTCCTCGATACGCTGAGATTTTATATGGTCCTTTCCATAGATTATCAAAATTACCATGCTTTCCTTTTTCTTCATTTTGAGCATCCCATCACAACACTACATCTTCTAGATGAAAATTTTCTACCTTAGTTTCGTGGTCATAAATCTTTTTTATTTTCTTTTGCAGCCAGAAAGTGCTTTGAGAAACCTCTTCCCTTATTTGCTGAAGGTGAATCATTTGATTAACCCGGTGTTGAATATCATCTTCTTCACTGTCGACTTCCCATAATAATCTCATGACCGAGACTGCAACTGATGTGGGAAACACTGTATTAGTACCATAAACCAACTTAAAAGGTGACATACCTATTGATTTCTTGCTACTCACTCTATCGGCCCACAAGGCATTGAAAAGATTTCAATGCCAATTCTTTTTATTTGCCTCCAACATTTTCTTAATAATGTTCACCAAGGATTTATTTGATGAATCGGCTAATCCATTGCCCTATGGGTAGTACGTCGTGGAATGACCCAATGTGATATTGTACTTGTTGCAAAACTCGACCATACTTTTTGACTTAAATGCTACTAGATTATCTGTAATAATCTGGTGAGAGAAACCAAAACGATACAAGATATTAGACTCTAGAAACTAAATAATTACCATGTTCGTAGCTTGCCTTGTTGGCATGGCTTCAATCCACTTGGTGAAGTAATCAGTAGCTGTAAAAATCCATATATGTTGTGTTGATGATGTAGGATGGATTTCTCCTATGAAATCAAGTGCCCACTGCTGGAAAGGTGCATTTACTTCAACTGGCTTCAGAGGAAGAGGAAGCAGCTTCCTTTTTCCTTGAAAGACTTGACATTCGTGGTAGCTCATGATTGTTTTATATAAATCTAAAAACAAAGTTGGCAAATAATATCCTATTCTCAATACTTTGTTAGTTGCTATTTTCCAAAACAAATGACCACCACAATCCCCTCTATGGAAATCATTCATTACCTATTGAGCTTCATCTTCAACCAAATAGTTTAGAAGAACCCCTCCTGGATCTTTCCAATAGAGAGCACTATTTAAAATGCAAAATTTCACAAACTTCAGTTTTAGTGATCTACCTTTACTTCTTGACATTCCAGGAAGTGGCGAAAGATGTTGAAGAACATATACTATATCAGAATACCAAGGTGAGTTGAGAAACATCTCTAATACCTGAATGAGTGTGCCACCATCTTTGTCATCTAACATTGCTGCAATGAGATTTATGTCTAGAGCGTGCAGATTAGATTCAGCCATCATTTTTTCCAAGCCTTGTCCTTTGATCAGTTTGGTAGGCTTAATCTCAAGATTGTACTCTAACATTGCTACTATCCACTTACCTCTTCTTCCCTCCATATCAGTTTGCATGAGAACATCTTTGACAGTTGTGTTAGGAACATATGCTATGGTATGTGAATGCAAAATGTAGACTCGGAAATCCTTCAATGCCTTTATAAGAGCTAAAGCTTGTTTCTCAATGATATTGTAGCGCAAAGCAGCATCTCGAATAGTGCGACTGAAAAAAGCAATGGGTTGTTCTACCTGATCCTTCTTTTGCATCAACACCACAGCCAAAGTGTGCTCAGATGCAAATGAAAATATGATAAAATCATGAGTACAATTGGGACTGATCAAAACTGGGGCTGTGGTCAAAGCAAGCTTTACCAAATTGAAAGATTTCATGGCATCCTCGGTCCATTTCATAGTGTTGTCCTTCTTCAACATATTAGTCAACTCACGTAAATTCTCTACCAAATTTGGTATAAATCTACATAAGAAGTTCATCTTACCGTTGAAAGCTTGAATCTCCTTTTTGTTGCACAGAAAGTCTATTTGCTGGAATGCCTCAACCCTTGAAGGATCAGTGTGAATACCATCTTTGGAAATTATATGACCGAGGAGTTTACCTTCCTCCGTGGCAAAAAGACTCTTCTTCAGATTTAGAGAAATCTCGAACTTCCTACATTTTTGAAAAAAAATCCTTAGGTGGTGTAAATGCTCATCATCAGAACCAAAAAATACTGTCAATTCATCTAAATAGACTACCAAGAAGACATCCTTCTCATTAGCAAAATCTATGTCCATTGCCTTCTAAAAAGTAGCTTCGGCATCCTTCAGCCCAAATGGCATCTTGCCATACTGAAAAGTTACCCATGGTGTTGTGAAAGCAATTTTGTCTTGGTCTTTTTCATGCACCAAGATCTAATTATAGCCTGAGTAGCCATCTAGTAGCGACATTTGTGATGCTCCAACTACTCTTTACAAAATATGATCCATCTTAGGAAGAGGGTAATTATCCTTTATTGAGGTTCTGAAAATCAATGGACAACTTTATCTCTCCGGTCTTCTTTCATACTGGGACCAAATTTGAAATCCAATCAGAAAATCCAATTGGAACAATAATACTAGCTTTAAACAATCTATTTACCTCTTTCTTGATGGATGGCAGCAGCTTTGGATTGATTCTCCTCAAATTTTGTCTAAATAGTTTTTGATCTAGCTTGATATGAATAGTATGTTGAATGATGTTCTTGTCATACACTTTCAAATCTGAATAATCCCACGCAAAAACATCAGAAAATTCAAAAAGCAACTTAACATACTTAGCCTTTCATTCGGGAGACAATGTTTTTTATAACTTTACAAGCTTGGGCTGGTCTACTATTCCAAGATTTACATCTTCAATTCCCTTCATTGTAGGAACCAAGGTTGGCTTTCTCACCACATCATCTTGATCAAACAGCTCCTCTAAAGGTATGAGACTTCTAGGAATAACATTAACCTTTAGCTGTAAAACCTCCATCTGATTTACCTCAATGTTTGTTCATCATAATCACAAATACCATCAATGAAAGCATTCTTAAACTTCCCTTACTTCCGCAAAAAGGCATTCATTGTCATCCCAAAAAACTTGCCAATACCTCAGATTATCAAGAACAGTAGGCCTGTGTTTGACATGAATTTCAAATTTATTGCTAGAATTCATTGGAATCTTCAAATTGCTTGCTACTGTAGCAAGTGAATCAGCAATGATGTTTTTACTTCATGGCACTACTTTCAAGGTCTAGTCTGGAAACATTTTCAAGATATCCAGGACTGCATTCCTGTAGGCTCTCATCCGTGGATGCTTCGCTTGATATTCTCCCTTTACTTGTTTAATCACCAACTCTGAATCACCATAAATAGAAATCTTTTCTGCACCTAGTTTCTTCAAAAATTTTAGACCTATAATCAATGCCTCATACTTTGCTTCATTATTAGATCAATCAAAAGCTAATTTGTAGGAACATACTCTAACATTACTTGGGACTTTGTAAGGCTGAAAAGCAGGACTTCGAATCCAAATTCCAATACCTGCACCATCTTTACCCAAAGCACCATCGAATTCCATGCTCCAAAGGCCAATTTCATCTTCTAGATGTTGGAACTTTTCTTTATTTTCAACCTTACCTTTGCTATTTTAGATTGCAAATTACTGTGGTGTGGTTTCTGTGAGGAGTTCGGATTTTCCACAGTGCTCATCTTTTTTGGTCGACGTTTCGAGTCTGTACCTAGACTCATCATGAAGTAATTACCTTTGCTAATTACTTCATTTTTCTGCTCTTCACTGACCTTCTGCTATTGTGGAGGTTGTTCAGAAGAAATTGCTATTTTTTCTTTTTCTTGATTAAGAATTGCTCTAAAATTCTCAGAAATTTTAGATACATCATCTACTTCTACAAGTTGAATATATACATCATTCAATCCACTATCAGAGTACAAAAAAAAAATACTCTAAATCAGTATGCACAACATTTATCGGATGATTCACAGGCTTCTCTTTACTAGTGATCATATACTTCATTTTCTTTTCCTGGTACAACTTCCTCAATTGACCGAAAACAGGGATTGTAGCATAAGAGAAGTCAAGTTGTAAAGTGCCTTTGAATTTGCCTCCCCATGATCTAGACAAGATAATATCGAATCGTGGTGGTATATCAGCTACTACCACATCCATCAAGACATTTTTGGATGGGATTTGATCTAAAGAAACCACCAAATCTTTGATGAGAACAATGCAACGAACTCTACCAGAATCAAATGAATACAAATCTTGATATTTCCATGTGATATCCAGGCCCAGCTTCTCCATGATGGCCTTGGGCATCAAATTGTGGGAAGCTCTAGAATCAAACATAGCATTATGGAAAATATACTCATGTAGTCTAAGACTCAGATAAAAGGGTGGGACTTCGCTATCTTCAGGCTGACCTTCTATGGCTGGACCAAAAATAAGTTCAGGATGAAAATCCTCAACATTCACCATGTCAAACAAAGGATCGATTTGCAGTATTCTAAATACATGATGTTTATAGTTGCTATTCTTAACAAGCTCAGTCAAAGGAATGGACACTTTCAATTTAGCAATTTCACTTTCTAAATTAAAAGATGAAACTTTTTCTACCTCTTTGACACCAATGTCCCTCTTATCTGTTTGATCTTCGTTGCACTTTCCTTTTGCTGATCGTTTTTCTCATTTGTAGCTATACTTGTTGAGGGTACCTTGCTAGGATTCTGATCAGCAAGCTCCTTTCCCTTCTTCTGATTGTTTGAGGGATCATTCTTTGACTGCACATCCTTTCTCTTCTGAATAGAACTGACTAGTACATCTCTGCTCCTTAAAGGGTATTGCCTCTGCTATGCACTCAAGGCATTCATGTAACCACGCTAATAAGCATCAAACTCGGCCTCTAAAACAACATCATTTGCCAATATGTAATCTTCATCCTTTCAAATGTTAGGACTCTCTTCGTACTCTTCATCTTCGGTCAGAAATATGGGCATACCATCAGCAGTGAAAAAGTGATTTTTTTCAATTACCGGATCATCCTCATCTTCCTCTTCCATTCCTTGAACATAATTCTATTGTAAGGGAGTTTCGATATGTTGTTTTTGTCATGTTGATTTCTCTGGTGCTTTTTGTTCTCTTTGCTTGATTCAGAATTGGAGTTGTTGCTGGCCTCTAAAATTTGGATTCTGGATCTAAGGTTCAAGTCTATCTGTGATGGATAACCATTCAACCATCCTTTCCATTGTTTGTATTATTATATCCATTTTTACACCTGAAGTAGATGCTTCTTCTTTCATGGTCACTCTTTTCTAGGATTTCATTCTTTCTCTTTTGGCCAACAAATTTGCTTTCACGCTCACAACATTCTTTTGCATGTCTTCTAGAGTTGTAGGATCATGTTCCTACAACTGATATTCCATATCAATATCAAATCCATCTGGAAACTTAAGCAGATCCAATCACTCTGGTGGTTTGATGTTTGTAGGGATAGCATTATATACTGCATTAAATCTTACACAATAGTCTTACACACTCTCACCAACATTTCTTTTGATGTTCTCATACTCGAACAAAATCTGAAGAGGATTTTTCTTCACCTCCCATCAATCTAGGAACTGTCTATGGAGAATTGGTAAAGTAGTGATAGAATCTTTTGGTAGGGTTCTGAACCATTTATGAACTTCTCCTCCAAAAATTTGTACAAGCAGCCTCATCGTCACATCTTAAATTTCAACTTCATGGTGGTCAAAGAAATCATTCATTGTGTCTATGTATTGCTGACTTGTAATGGTTTTTGTGTCATCAAAGAAAGGTATTTTGGTTTGATAATCAGTAGGCATGTCACCAGGATTTTGAGGTATTAAAACAAGGGGTGCATATCGGGCAGCCATAACTGGAGGTAGGGGAGGTGGTGGATTTAAAGCAAGGATTGGGGTACTTGGTATACTCAAAGAGCGATTGATGACAACTTGAGTAGTGTGAACAATCTGTAAAGATGAAAGCAATGGGTAAGGTATTGTTTGAGTTGCAGTAGATGTAAAGGAGATATTTTGAAAATCAAAAGATGGCCTATTTTTCACCCAAGTGTCTACGTTTGAAGGTTCTGCAACTGATCAAGAGCATGAATAAGTTGTGACCCTGAGTTACCTTGTGTAAATAAGTTTTCAACGGGGTTATCAAAAGATATAGAGGAATCAACAACTTTTTGATATATCCAACTCAAAGATTTACTACGAAATAGACTTTGCTTAAAATGAACATCAAACTCAATATCTTGCAAAGTGTCTAACCTTTCCGGGAGCAAATAAACACGAGGAATGAAAACTTCACTTGATTTTTCTTCAGCTACCTAAATTTATCTGTAGCTTTCTTAGATTTCTACCCAATTTTATGAGGATCACTCACAATGGTTCGAGGATTCAGATCTGGATTGGATCTGGTGTACTTTCGAGAAGCCAATATGCTTAATTTTGAAATTTTATATATTGCTTTACAACTTTCCAATTCAGCATAGTAAATTTTAAAACTCATAATCCACAAGCTTGAGAATTCAAATGAAGGATATTATCGGGGTGATTAATCTTTCATTCCCCAGTCTGGTCGCCACTATGTTATCACCTGAATTGAACCTCGGGCTGAAGGAAGGAAATGTCAGGGCAACCACAAACCACACTTAGCCAAGTAGCTAGCCCTACTAGGCCAAGAGAGGTCTCTCTCTGTGAGGATCTCAGCCAAGATGATTGGATCAGGAAAATGATTTTAGGCTAGGTATATTAGCACAAGGTTTGATTTAATTTGAAGGGGTTTTTCTAGATCAGGAGGAGCCGGACAGTTTGGGCAAGGAAACTAGGTCAAAATTGCAGGGTGTTTGATGGGGCAAGTAGGTATGAAGCTTAGCACTCTAGATTTTGATAGGTGAGGTGATTTAGGACCAGTGAGAAGCTAGAAAGAGCATGTGATCATCATGGATCCTTCCTAAACTATAGAAAACATAAACTGTGAGTATTTTCCCAAAGTAGAGCATTAATGTTATGGATTCTACCTATCAACTTGAAAACATCCACTTAGAAGCAATGAAATGATTAATGAAGTACACAAAACATTTAAACATATCATCATAAGAGAGGAAACCGAACTAAACACCATACCACATGGATCCCAAAGAAATAGCTGCAATTTCTTATTAATCTCTTGCTAAACTGATACAAAATCATGTCCTTTCAAAACCTAAGCATCCAGCTGAGTCCAACCCTTTACAATGAGAAAGAAGAAGAAGATATAGATATTGTTTCAACCTCCCCCCATCCTCAAGGGAAAAATCCCTAATATGAGGAGCTAATCTAACCAAAACTGAACAAGAAATAGGAATCTAGGCATCCTAACAACTTGCCTCTAAAAGTGAGGAAACTGATTCATTTGTGCTCAAAATGACTTTTAATCTAATGAATCTACCCTCTACTACTAATTATCCATCATATTTACAATCCAAGTCATAATTTTACATTAGTAAAACATCCTCCATGAGAGAAAATTCGATATCACTGTCAAAACATAGTGAAATTCCAATCCTATGCAAAATTTGTCTTATGCGCAATGCCACTGGCCCTACGCACAGCACCAATTTCAAGTCCCTTTTGGAGGCCTTCCCGGCATCAAAATAGAGCTCATGATAGCTCATTGGAAATCTATTCAATTATAATTTCCAAAGCATCTATAATTTATTCATTTGAAGCTCATTTGACCCCTCAAAAGTGGATTCTCCCAAGGTTGCTTCTGTGTGTCCAAAAAGTGGCAGAAAGGTCATTTTTGGGGCGTTTTTTGACCTTTTGGTAGACCAATTCTGCTCCAAAAGCTTAGAAAATGCATAGGGTGCAGGTAGTTATCACTCTATATCCAAATATTCAAGCCATTTGTCCATTGGGTGTCCCTAGGAAAAGCGCAGTGCCAGTGGCACTGCACATAGAGCCATGTTTCTTGTGTTAAAATTTCCAAAATTTCCAAAGGCAAAATTCCTCTGAATTTGATCAAAATTGGTGAGCAGCACCATCATCAAGCATCTTGATGAGCCAAGGAAGCTTCAACAAGCAACCTAAGCCTATCCTCCTCCTTTTTGCCTTTGAGAGCCCATCTCAGCCTTGTTTTCATGTGCTTGACCCTTATATTGCAAATTTTGTTCCTGGTCCTGAAGTGGTAGGCCATGTACCTGATGATCTGGTTGTCCCTATTAGCCCTTTGCAGTAGCGTTTCTAAGTGTAAATTGACTCTTTCAAGCCAAATTTCTCTATCACCCTCTATTTCCTTCTCAATTGAAGTCAATGTGGTCGGTGCTTCTTCCTCTTGCGTTGCTGATTTGCCCTTGCCACTTTGTCTTTTTGTCTTGAGAAGTTCCAGCTCCATAAGGACCTGCTTATCACTCAGCTGCTTGTTCTCTTGTTCCACATATGTGATGACATACTTGGCTCTCGCCAAGTTTTCCATCAATGCTTGGATTTGAGCCTCTTTCTCTTGTATAACGATGTTTTCTTTTGTTGCTTCATCCTAAGCCTTCAAGTCAATTGTCTCTATGCCATGATGAATATGATGTTGTTCTGGCTCATCGTGCTCCATCAAATCAAAATATCTCTCCTCCTCATCATCAAGACTTTCCTCTAGCACCTTTTCTTTCCCTTTATGCAGCTACTGCACCTGTACCTGTTGTGTTGATGAAGAAGGCAAAGCCCCTTCCACACCCTGTGGAGCAAGCATTTTCCTATGAGTTGATGAAGAAGGCAAGGTCCCTTCCACACCCTGTGGAGCAAACACTTGCCTATCAGCTGCAAAAAAACATCTTGTCCCCCTCTGGTATGTCTTGTAGGTTTCATGGGCTCTAGTCTCTTTGACCATCTCATCTTTCTTTACCTAAGCACTGCTAGAAGATCCTCCTGATTTTTGAGACACCGGTGGAAGAATTTGAGAACCCCTAAAGATGTCATGGGCAATAAATGTGTCCCAGGAGATGTTGAGGAGGTTAAGATGATGAAGCACAATCATCTTAATCAAGGAATAGTGGTAGGGACTACTCATCTATTGGGGGTATGGCTTTTTCTGTACAAAGTAGGCCATCTTCTCAATGTTCCTAAACAAAAAATAAGGGAGATTCAACATCCTCACCCTTGTAAAATGCATGAGAAGCCTAATGTGATGGGTGTATAATCTAGAAAATCTGCCTCACATGTGAAATATTTCATGATGATTCTCATCATGGGGGCATACTTGTCTTCCAGGAATCTGAAAGGGAAAATCCTCTTTGCTTCATTTCTGTACCTAGATTTGATGTAGGGCTCATAATAGTGTTCATCTAGGTCATGTACCTTATACCATTTCTCTCCCACATTTGGAATCCTGGTTGCATCTGCAATGATGGAGGGTGAAACTGTGAATGTCACCCTAGCAAGAGTCACCTTGTTGTCATGGAGATTGGCTACAAAAAGCCTGGTAAGCTCAGGATGTTGCTGAACTCTCTCCACCTGCTCACAGAACTCATAGCACCCTAGGTGCCTAAAACTAGTGACTGCCAAATGAGAGGTCTGCAACTCTTTGAGGTTTGATGGCTCTTCCCTGATAATTCTACCCCCCTTGTGTGGTTTTCTCTGATGTCGAGGTCTACTTGCTAAACTGTCACTGCCATTGTTTTCCTCCTCCTCATAATATCTGTCTCCTCTGTCCATGTTTTCCAAGCTTTGAGGTTGTGTACTCCTAGAAAAGGGATGGAGGTAGTGAGTAAGGGTGATTAGGAATAGGGGAAGGGGAATTGATCTTGTGGGGTATTTGGTGGACTAGGTAAACATGAAAATAAGTGGGAGGGTATGAATCATGAAAATGAGGGAGAGGGGCTATGGTTTTAGGGCATTGCTTTGGGATGAAGGAAAAAGGGATATGGAGTGATATGGAGTAATATGGAGTAATATGTAGTGTTATGTAGGAGGGGTTTTAGGGTTTTAGGGATAAGTGGTGGGAGGAATAGTAAGGGTTAGGGTTTTAAGGCAAAAATAGAGGAGATTCTAGGGTTTCACATTTAGCATAGAAAATTAACCTCAAATGCATTAATTGAAAGCCAAGGATGAAGTTCAGTGGCAACACTTACCTGTTTGAAGAGTAAAGAAGAAAATTTTGGTGTTTTTGGGTGGCAGGAGGTCGTTTTGGCCCTTGCTGGCCCTACACGCAGCACCTTTCTCTACGCGCAGCGCCTTTGATTTTTTCACTAGGAAAAATAGCCTACACACAGCGCTCCGGCCTCTGTGCACAGCGCCACTTCCAACTACCCTATGCACAGCGCCAACCTCCCTATGCACAGCGCCACTTCTCCTTGGCACAGAACTTTCTCAATTTCTCCTCTCTCGTTCAATTTTTGTCTTCTTCTTTGTCAAATAAGAATGATAGGCTTGAAAATGAAATGTCACATCTTATATAGGAGTAAATTTTGATTTTTCATTAGAAAAACCCACTTTCTAACGTTTTGGACCTTTTCCAAATCTCTGTTTTAATGCTTGTTCTCCATTGTCCCTTTTCTGATGGATGATGCTCAATTTGAACTAATTTTTGGTGTGGTTCATTGTCTTGTACCAAGGAGAATGCTTGGTGCTATTGGGATCATTTATTACATAAAGTGACTTAAATTACATAAAAAATATAAATTAACTAAAACTACTATGTTTTCATCTCAAAAACATGTTTTTGAGATGAAAATTACATTAGTGAAAATAGATATTTTTACAGTGACCATGAATTACTAACAATCACTCTTGGTTTATTGATCATCCTCATACCTTTGCTTCCCTTTATTTACAACTTAAATCATTCTTTTGACCTTGGAAGTGAACCCTAAGACCTATTGGAAACATGCCCTAAGACCTAATGGAAACATGATTGCTTTTGACTTTGAAACTATGACTGAATACAACCTGGAGATGGGTCAGCAAGTGTACCTTATGAGGGAAAACTTGGTTTTCTGAGAAGAAGACAACCATCAGTGGATCAGCTTGTCATGACCTAATGAAATGATGCAAAAATTTTAGTTTGAGACCCCTAAAATGAAAATGCAAAGAGCATATTTGATCCTTGATTGAAGTATGCAGATACTAACACTAACACCTTGCTTTGAGGAGGTTGAATTGAGTATATTGTATATTCATGTGTAGAGAATGGGTACCGTGAGTTGGAGTAGTGGACCTTAGGAGCTACCTAATTCATATCATGTGAGGATGGACACTGAGAAATGGTACATGTTTCAATCCTTTACTCTTCTACCATCAAATAGGACTGATTTTTTTTAGTCTAGTGGGTTTCCGTATGGTGTTATGTCTAATTGTATATCTCTAGTCAAGGATAGGCATGTGTGAGGAATCATCTATTCACGGGAGATATTTCTCCACTAAAACAAATTGACTCCCATGAATAACAATTTGGAAAACATCATAATATGGATGAAAAAGGAATGTTGACAATTTTTTTCTTATATCCTCCTTTTTCCATGTCAGAAGGGGCCTAAATTTATTGGTTATTCAATTGGTAAATATAGCCATGAAGCTTGATTTAGGAATCCTTATGAAAAAGTGGGTAAAAATGCATTTTTATATCCCACAAAGTTCACCGCAAATGAATGTTCAACCAAATTTTGTTTACTCATGAATAAGTGGACAGATCACCATTCTCCCTATTTTGATAGTTATCTCAAATGATGCATCATGGTGTTTGTATCATGCAAACATATATATTGGAATCGAGTTTTGAATAGCCTGGAGATTTAGTGCACTTTCATGGAGGGAAAATGATGAGGGCTTGTAATAGAATTGGGCACCCTGAAAACTATAGTCCACTTAGAATCAAACCTATGGTATGCTCAATTTTTATCATTCAGTAATTCATGAACAATATTTTTTCTTACATTTGCTTTGGATTTTCTTCTAGGGAGTCAATTTTGGGGAAATATTTTTCTCGTAAAATTGTTGGGGACAATCTATTTAACAAGCTCATTAGTAAGTTTTATCTACAAGTGAATTCTCCTTTGGTCATGTTTTATAATTTTAAGACTAATCCTGGGGAAATCTAAAATTATTAATTTTTATTTAGCCATTGAATTCATTTTCAAGCTAGTAATTTGCATAAGTTGGATTTCCAAGAAAATATGTCTAGGAGACTAGTTTTTACAGGGTATTCTCCTCTTCTTCTCCTACTTTTTGGAAGCTCACGTAAGCATCACTTATATATTTGATTAAGTTATTATAGTTAAAATTCTCTGGGTGAAAAAATTATTATTATTTAGTTAAATTCATTGTTTTTGTTAGCTTGACTTAAAGGTTCTTCTTTAAGCTAGTAATTTAGGATAAGCATAAATGATAAGGAGAGTTTTGATAAGAAATATAGTCATAATAAATTTTATTGTTAAGTGTCTCTATTCTTTGTATTCTGGAAGTATTCTAATGTATATCCCCCAATTCACCACAAAATAAAAATTAACTTTAAAAATTGATTTCTCTAAGAATAATAGCCCTAATCCTTTTGGTGTAAGGATTTATGTTTTAATATCTAATTCTATCTCTAGTCTAGGCTAGTTTCCAATAGAGAGAAAAATATTCTCATAAGGAGCACAAGATTCTCGTTTACCTATTTATATTTCAATATTTATAAACATCCAAAGAGAATATCATGGACAATAGGGATATCTTGGAATTTAGTGAATCATATGAAGGCATGTGGAAGGAACACATTCAATAAGAAAACCTTGCTTTCAATTACTAAATTTATCAATGAGAGTGAGAACCACTATGTATTTCAACATCCAAATATAATAAATGTATTATTCCAATGGAATAAGATAATTAGTATCCTTGAAGACGCATGTGTGATGGTGAGGAATCTAGCTATGAATATTCATAAAGGAACCTAGCCTCCAACAAATGAGAATTATTCATAAGAAATGTTAAATAAGAAGACATAGTTCACCAACTCAATGAACTAATGAAAATGGTATAGCATATATCACTTCCGTCTAATGATGGGAAAGATGAAGTAAATAGAAATAAGGTCTTTCACTATCTTAATGTATTTCAAAGTCATTAGAATCTAAGGAATTTTTTTCCAATATTCCACAGGTGAGAATACTTGGAATCTTATTTTATTTTGTTTTTTTTAAACGTATTTTCATGGAAACAAAGAATTACTCAGTCTTAGTTTTGGAACTTTAGACAAAATTATGAAATTGTTGTTATATTTTTTACAGCCTTTTCTTTAAACAATATTGTTTTACTACTCTAACACTTGTGTACATATATACACATATAGAATATTCTATAGAATAACATCATCCCTTATTCCCCAATGATTTAGTGAAGACTTGGCATCTTAATACCATTCTTGATTGAGACAGAGTTGTTTTTAGTTAGAGTTGAAGTAATTTTTGGGGGCCTCTTTCCATTCTTGTTGTTTATATTGTTATTGAACATTAAGTACCCAATCATACTCATGATATCAATGTGAAAAATTCTTATTTCCCTAAGAACGATAGGATAAGATGTATTTCCTTTGATTTTGATAGTATATGTTATAAAATTATTTTATATTTACTATATTTTTCTCTAGGAATGTATAAATATAATGTATCCCCAAAATCCTCATCCATATAAGATAACAAGAGTGATAAGATTCTCAAGGAGGAGCCTTTTCTTATACCATAGTGAAAGGTCGACTAATTTCCAATTGTCTCAATCCCATAATATTCTTTCCACTCTCCACTTATATTTTTCTCAGTGCTTTAGTTCAAATTGAACTTGTGATGAATATTGATTTTGAGATATTTCTATGAATACATTCCTCCAAGTTATTATTTTCATATATGAAAGTATCATTGATGATCTTTTGGATTTAATTATCATATGCTTTATTTTTTCAAGGTTCATAATCATACTCTGATCTAGATTGGATCATTATATTGTTTTCCATCCATCTTAATGCTTTAAGAGTGGAAAAGTGGAGGAGTTAGCTCATGGGACCTTTTTTTACTGTTCGGACCCAATTTGGAAAATTGGGGTCTGAAACCTTCCGGGAGCATTTTGAGGCATCAAACAATTTATTTATTTTTTGTTAAACTTTGCCACTTTAGCATGAAATATTTTCTTTTTATTATATACACAGAGACCTTTCCAATGGCACAAGGATCACGTTAATCAACATCCATATATGAAAGTTATACTCATAAGTTGACCTTCCTATTTTCACCACCATAATTTGAGAGGATGCCACGTCAACCCCCATAACTCATGGAAAAGGGGCTAGCCATGTGATTATGATGAAGAAGATTCTAAAATATTCTATATTGTAACTCTAGTTAACATTTGAGGTATTCAAACCTAACCACTAGTAAGCTATCGAGTTGGGTTATAACCAAGTGTTGTGTTATTCAACAACCCCCCATTTATTAGTTTAATAGCTAATATTCCATTAATAAATGGGGACCCTTAATAAAAACCCTCCAAAAACAAACTTAGTAAACTTAGGCACTTTCCTTTGAAATTTTAGGAATAAATCGAGATATCGAGTCAAAACCCTTTGAAAGCTAGAAATTCTTGCCTGTTCACATACCGCTAGACAAAATGTGCTAAAAGCCTTATTAACGAACAAAACCCGCAAATTGCAATCAAAAGGATCACCGTACTTAAATTAGATATCATTAGACCTTTTATTCAAAAACTAAGACCTAAGGCATTTCACATAAAATAAAACTCTTATCGCATATTGGCACTCACAAAGGATGCAAACCTACAAAACATATTGAAACATGTGAGACGTAATATTGCGATAATAAAAACCAACTTCATCGCATCGCGTCAATTTATTTAAAAAGTATAATCTTATGAAACGCGCGAGCTTCCGAAATGCGATATAACCCAGAGTTGATAGAAGCCAATGTTATAAATTAAGAGTTAAGTCTGCCATGTAGTGAAAATTGCTTTATAAGGTAATTACTCCATCAGTCAAACTACGCCCTAAATGGTAAAGGACATCCCTCTTAGCTCGCATCCTGCAGAATCCCAATAAACTTCAAGAAAGTGCACACTCAAATGTGTGATAATGTGATTTGTGATATTGCATCGCAATCGCAAAATCGGCATTCTCGCAGCTTAAGCCCACCACCTTAAAAGTTTTCCTTCTCGTTTATGTGATACGGTACATTAATGAGTAATAAAGGCAGCGATAAGGAACCATTAATGGCTATTTAATATAGGTTAATGGAATTTATGTTAAAAAGTGGCTTGATGTGATATGATATCTTTTCATTTGTGTTTGATTAAAACTCCTTTCTTGTCACCTTTTCAAGTTATTTGTATCATTCATTCTCATTGTTATTCTTGCTTGTGTTTATCCGATAGCTTCTGATTTGCTCCATTTTAGAAAAAATCCACAGGAAGCATCGTTAGAATCAATGGGAAAGAAGGGAAAGGTAGTTGCGTCTGAGAAATAAAAAATGATCCCTCTTTTCTCTAATACTACTTGCAGCAGAGATGGAGGAACTATGACATGGGAGGCTATGTACAAGTTGTTAGAAGAGGAGCAACCCAGGCCATTGGTAACAAAAGCCACGGTAGATGCCCAGGAGTCATCTCTTGCCTCCTATTTTGAAATGGCATGTTCTTTCCTGCACCGCATAGCTGCATGACCAAAAATAATCCCATACTCAAACATGGTCAAATGGGTAATTGACAAGATAGACATCATAGACCGAACATTCAAGAATCACAGGTAAGAGGTCATGGGGTATTTCTTAGCAGATAACCTACGACTAATGTACCATTTACCTGAGCCACAAAAGTTCTACAACAAACAGTTCCTTGAACAATTTGCTAAAGAAAATGAGGACCTAGCAGACGTCACGTAGACCTAGAAATCAAGCGAAGGCAAGCTCAAATGAGATAAGATGAGTATGTATTCTACGGCATCCATTTCTCCCCATCATAGTTTCGCAGTCGCAATGATATGTAGATTGTTCAATAAACCCGATAGCACTAAGTTTTCCCCGAGATGGATCCCATTAATAGATGCAGTAGTAAATGCAACAATAATGAGTTGGGCTCAAATTTTATCAAATAATTTGGCAAAGACCAATATAGAATATGGGAGAAGAAGAAGTTCCTCTTTAAGGGTTTATCCCCTGTTTTTCATGAGTTCTTTTGTAATGGATGAAATCTGTTTTAGTTCTAAATTTCCCAATATAGGATGGAATTGAACTATACAGGACCCACTTCCCATCCATATGTACCATAATATTTTATGGGAATCTCAATTTCACCCCCATTTTTATAAAATTTGTCAAGGAGTTATGATACCCATCCATAAAGAAGTGCAAAATACAACCACCCCTAGGTTTTTTAAAGAGGTTGAGGTTGATATCTTGCCAATAGCCAGATGGTTTGGGGAAGAAACCTTTACCTACATTAGAGTATTTGGGAGCATTGCTTCACCTCATGTTCTCCCATATTATCTCCTCAACAAACTAATGGCCAGAGAAATAGCCTACCAAATAGCATGGGAAGGTGGATTAAGTAGAGGACTCAAAGAGAAGAAGAAGGCCATTTGGCCTACATTTCCCTTGCAATGCAGTGCATTTGCACTGCATGATTTTGGACATGCATGCAAAGAAGCGGATATCATTAAATCTCTAAAATTAGCTACATTTCTAGAAAGGCAGTATGACCCAAACGACATTGTTAAGGATTTTACTACTATGGTAAAAGTAAAGCAGTTCACCCATGAAGGGGACATCTTTGATGACCTCCTCCTACATGCAGAAACATATTCACAAGGTTGCATTTGGCATCAATACTTTTAACCCCAAAAGACATTAAGGCTTTCCATGTGTATAGAAAAAAGAGATTATTGAAGGTTCCATTGGACCTATTGCAAATTGAATCAATAAGGGAGCCAACTCCCAGTGTAAGCTTGGAGAGCAGCTCCAAAGAAAACTCCGAAGAAGAAACCCAAGAGAGATATATGCATGAGTCAGAGCACTCAAAGAAGCAGTCTCAAAATGGGAGAGGAAACACCAATAAAGAATCCAAAAATGACACAGCTAGAACCACAGAAGAGACAACCAAGCAAACCTCAACAAAGAAACAAGCAAAAATTGCCTCTACATCAACTCAATCAGGTAAAACCCCAATTATTGACTTGGAACATGAATGGGAGAAGTTCAACAAAAAGCTTCACACATATTCAAAACCTGAGCAAAAATTTGAGATACAGACTCCTAAGCAAACCCAGCACAATTCAAATTCAAAAACGACAGAGGAAGGAGCTAAGGGCACTCTGGACATTGAGATCGTTCCTATTACTCTTACTTCAAAAATTGTTTTGAGAATTGAAGAAATACCTCCACTAGATGTATTTTATAGCCCTACCCATAAAGTTGTGGTTAAGGGACAAATGAAGAAAAGAAAGCTTGACGTTGTAGCTATTACAACTCCAGAAAATGAACCAATGGGCATCGTATGGAAGGACTCGCCATTGGACCCATCTGAAAATATCACAAAATTGTCACAATTCGTAGGAGCCTATTCCATAGCAACTATTGACAAAGAAACAGAGGTCCAAATGCTACTCAAAGAAAAGGAACAAATAATTCTGCTATTAGAACAGCAATTAGCTCAGGAAAAATCCAATCAACAAGCAGAATTACAAGTAACCCAACTCCAAAAGGAATTCGAACAGATGAGAATACAACATCACGCCAGCTTAGTAGAAAGATATGCGTGGATACAAGCTATGATAGATAAGATTAAGGATAATCCACAAATCGATGAGTTCATGAAGGAAGTGCTCAGCCTTAATTCCCTACTAATGCAGCAAAAGGAAGTACTTTGCCAGAAAATCTCACAAATAAGTCCATATTGCGAAACTAGTGATTAGTTAACAAACCAAGTCGTTGACATGAGACTTGAGTATGATTAAATCCATAAAAGGATTTCTGGCTTTATCACGTGGCAAGAATTGTAGAAAATTTGTTCTGTAGGTTAACCCGATAATGCAATACAAATCAAAGCAGAATACTATAACCTACTTCTACTATCAATTTGCGGAAGCTTAAAGATCGAGATGAACAATATAACTAGAAGAAGAAGAATCAATACACAATACACATGAAAATACTTTCAGGAAAGCCTCAGCTAAAAACCCCACTATCTGTATTATCATACAAGGTGGAAATACATAGGAATTATACAAAGCCTTAGCTCTCACAACTAGCCAACTCTCAATAAAATCCTCACAGATGCTCACAACAAATCTTGGCTTCTCTCAAGCCTTCTCCTTTTCCCTCCAAGCTATTATTTCCTTTTGTTGTTCCTCTGGGATGATCTCCTTCAACCAAGTGGAAAAACTTGATTTACCAAGTGGATGATCTCCTGATCTCACACACTGTCAGAACTGTGCAATCCTCAAGGAATTGATTCCTTATGCATGCATGAGTTTCTTTATAAGATAACACATGCAACTGATAGTACATTATCCTTGTCTTCAATCTCAACTGGGTCTTTCTCAAAATAGACATGCATGAGTTTCTGATGAGGGAATCTTCAGTTAACTGGAGTACACTAGTTGAGTGCATGCATGCATCAACTGACTGTTAACTCTCTATTAGTTCCTCAAACAATTTGGAACTAATTCAACTGGACTCAACTCAGTAAACTGAGTTAACTAATTACAACTCAAATATAACTTAACCTTATCTCCTTAATTTAAGGGATAACTCTTGCATGACTTCAAAAAGACTTCTAACTTGAATTTCTCCAACTAATTAAGTCAAAATAACTTAATTAGTTATTTCCAAGTAGCTTTAAGACTAAATTCAATTTTAATTCACAGTTTAATTCAAGGACAAATTAAATTGGAATATTCTTGTCGCCACAATTCAACACTCCCTCTTAACAAGAAAGGGATTATCTGCTGCCCCAATCCTGTCTCTATGGAACTCAAATTTACACTTTGACAATGCCTTTGTCAAAATGTCAATATCTTGCTCCTCTGTCGAAATATACTGTAGCAACATGATCCTCTCATCATCAGCAACTTGCTTTACCTTGTAAAGCCAACGGGAACTCACAATTGACTTGTTCTTTG
This sequence comes from Pinus taeda, assembly GCA_000404065.3. Classification (NCBI taxonomy): domain Eukaryota; kingdom Viridiplantae; phylum Streptophyta; class Pinopsida; order Pinales; family Pinaceae; genus Pinus; species Pinus taeda. Next base: position 199,010 of record APFE031131795.1, read on the forward strand.
GTCTCAAAACCATGTCTCAAACACTATTACGAACTATGGAATCATACTCCTCCACCATAGCTTCAACCCAAATCGACTGCTACACTGCTTCCTCAAAGGAAGACGGCTCGGTCTCAACACATTCCCCAGCAAGGGCCATGTGTCCAGTATACCTCTCAAGTGACTTCCTTTGTTTGTGCTGAGAAGATGGTGCTCCCACATTCTCTCTCACATCCGCCAACAATATGTTAACTTCTCTTGTGCGCTTCCATCCATCTCTAGAAGACTCTGCTTGAGTGGATGTATCCACTCCTGGAACTTCTACATACAATTGCTCTGCATCATTATGAGGCTCCTCCTCCTTAGGAACCAACAGTTCCTCCACAACCTGTAGTTGGAGCTCCCTCTCAAGGGAAACTCGCATGGCCTTCTGCTCATCAAACTTGAGATCCTTGCGAACCATTGTCCTCCGGCTAGTAAGCAAGTACACCTAATATTTATGAGGTGTATCAGTGTACCCCACAAGTATCCCCAACTCTATTGTTGGCTCAAGCATATTCCGTGCATCCTTTCTCACATGGAAATATACTGATGAGCCAAAGATCCTGAAGTGACCCACATCTAGTCTCTTACCAAAGAAAGCTTCTTCTGGTGTCTTCATCCAAAGTATGTGATGCGGGCTTCTATTCTGCAAATAGACCATGTTGTTGCATGCCTCATCCCACAAGTGAAGTGATAGGCCTTGGTCATGCAGCATTTCCCGTGCTGCCCCTACAATAGTTCTATTCTTCCTCTCGGCTGCCCCATTCTTCTATGGGTTATGAGGTGCCTTCAACTCCCGTTTAATTCCTTCTGCTGCACAAAAGTCCTTAAACTCTTGAGAGACATATTCTCCACCGTTGTCGCTTCTCAAGGCCTTGACCTTCTTCCCTGACTCTTTCTCGACCAAAGATTTGAACTTACAAAACATTGTGAAAGTTTGGTCCTTCTTCTACATGAAATCAATCCAGCATTTACGAGAATAGTCATCAATGAAAATCAAATAATATCTTTGCTTCACTGTGGATGCCATCGAGAATGGTCCACACACATCAATATGAACTCGCTCTAAGATAGCCTTTGCTCGACTGTCTCAATCATTAAAGGAATACTTGGTGTACTTTCCCAAGGTACAACCTTTGCATGTGTCAAATTTCTCAAGTTTACCTTTGGGAAGTCTTGTTGATATCTGATGCATTATCTTCAAAGCCACATGATGCAAATGGCCCAACTGCCTGTGCCACAACTCACTAATGTCTTGTCTTTGCACCAATTCTACTTTCGTACTCAATGCTGCACAATCATCTACCTCTAGTTTATAAATATTCTTCACCTGAATCCCTATCCTCTTGGTCTGACCCGTGGCTATGTGTCTTAGGAATGCCTTTCCTTTACTGAAGACAACATCATAGCCTTTGTCCTCCAACATCATGACTGATACCAAGTTCTTCTTCAGTCCAGGCACATACTTGACATCTGTCAAGGTGATAGGAGCTCCATGCTCCCTCTAAAAAGAAACCATGCCCACTCTTGAAACATTATACCTTTTGTCGTCACCCATCTCTATTCACATCTTGAGGTCTTTCTCCTCCAAGGCACTGAATAAACTTTTATCACTGGTCATGTGGAATGAAGATCCATTGTCAAGATACCAGACACAACCAATCATCGATGACACCATGCATGCAATGAGAGTAAAGTCCATTTCAAACTGAGAGGATAATGCCTCACCTTCTGATCCTTCTGAGGATCCCTTCTTGGACTTCTTCGATGGGCAATTAGTTGCATAATGTCCCATCTCGTGACAATTAAAGCGTCTCACTTTAGCCTTGTCACCCTTCTTCCCTCCATGAGAAGAATTCGATTTGGAATGGCAAGCCTTCCCCTTCCCTTTCCTTGCCTTACTTGATAAGGCCATATTTTCTTCATCATCATTCTTGGATGAAGAACTATCTCGTGTGCTCCTCCTGATCTCCTCCTCCATGAGATCCGACCACAGTCGTTCCCAATTTGGCAGTTTCTCCCTTCCATTCACAGAGTCTTGGTAGCTATTCCAGCTCTTTAGAAGGCCAAGGAGAGCGAGCCTCACCATATCATCATCCACAGTAGTTATTCTCACACTGCTAATCTCATCTATGCAGGGGATGAGCTTGTTTAGATATGTGGAAATAGTATTTCCCTTCTCCATCTTGATTCTTCGAAGCTTTTCCTTGAGCACCAATTTCCTTAGGTCGCTATTGTTCTGGTAGATTTCCTTCAATGTCTTCCACATTGAAAATGGAGTATCCTTCCCATGGAGACTCGAGACAATATGGTCTCGAACTCCCTCAAGGATGATCCATCTCGCCTTCGCCACACACTTCTTCCGCTCAACCAACTCTTGTGCATTAATTGAAGTTGGCTTTTGGATTTCTTGATCAATGAATTCCTTCAAACCATTGTCGTCTAATACATCCTCTATTCATTCTTTCCATGCTATGTAATTTGAGCTACCTTCCATGGCATACTCGAGTCTTAAGCCATAGAATGCTATTGGCCAACCTTGAAGTATGATATGAATTCGATTTGCACCTGCAACCTCGAACTTCAAACTTTGAATTCTCTTCTCAGTATACTATTCACAGATCCAATACTCTATAGAAAATTTCTACAAATCCAGCTCTAATACCATGTAAAAAATATTTTGTGTAGGTTAACCCGATAATGCAATATAAATCAAAGTAGAATACTATAACCTACTTCTACTATCAATTTGCGGAAGCTTAAAGATAAAGATGAACAATATAACCAGAAGAAGAAGAATCAATGCAAATACACATGAAAATACTTTGGGGAAATCCTCAGCTAAAAACCCCACTATCTGTATTATCATACAAGGTGGAAATATATAGGAATTATACAAAGCCTTAGCTCTCACAGCTAGTAAGCTCTCAGTACAATCCTCACAGATGCTCACAGGTAATCATAGCTTCTCTCAAGCCTTCTCCTTTGCCCTCCAAGCTCCTATTTCCTTGTGTTGTTCCTCTGGGATGATCTCCTTCAACCAAGTGGAAAAGCTCGATTTACCAAGTGGATGATCTCTTGATCTCACACACTATCAGAACTGCAATCCTCAAGGAATTGATTCCTTCTGCATGCATGAATTTTCTTTATAAGATAACACATGCAACTGATCGTACAATGTCCTTGTCTTTAATCTCAACTGGGTCTTTCTCAGAATAGACATGCATGAGTTTCTGATGAGGGAATCTTCAGTTAACTGGAGTACACTAGTTGAGTGCATGCATGTATCAACTGACTATTAACTCTCTCTTAGGTCCTCAAACAGTTTGGAACTAATTTAACTAGACTTAACTCAGTAAACGGAGTTAACTAACTACAACTTAAATATAACTCAAACTTATCTCCTTATTTTAAGGGATAACTCTTGCATGACTTCAAAAAGACTTCTAACTTGAATTTCTCCAACTAATTAAGTCAAAATAACTTAATTAATTATTTCCAAGTAGTTGTTAAGACTAAATTCGATTTTAATTCACAATTTAATTGAAGGACAAATTAAATTGGAATATTCTTGTTGCCACATTTCAACAAGAATCAGAGGATTGGAGAAAGGCTGACTTGCCGAAGCTGGAGGAATCTCATAAAGACATCTTGTTCACGAATTGGGATTCTCGATTGAAACAAGCGGAAAGGGCAACAGCAATAGCAGTGATAGCAGCAAATAGCATAATAGAAGCCATCAACAAAAATCTTCATGGCGCAAATATTGTTCTGGAATTTATACCAGATTTTCTTCTGAATGTCAAACAGTTAGAGCAATTGAGTAGATATCATTTTATTTACTAGTGCATGAAGATACTCAGTTGTTTATTGAGAAAGGAACAACACTGACATGGCAATAGATCAAAGACACTATTGCAAGGAACTTTAAGGGAGACTTAGAAGACCAACAGTTTTATCTTAGCATCTAGCAGTCAGGGTTATACAAGGTTGCATGAAGGTACCCCGCCTTCCCTTGTACAGACACCATCAGCTAGATTGTCTCACATATGGATGAACAGATTATGACATTGAGCAATGCAAGCAGGAAGAATCTTGCCACCTTTAGGGTAGAAGACTTTTAGCATATGTGTCACTTGCCTGATTCGGTGAAGCGCATGGACTCACTCTTCTATGCCACCCATAGTTATGTGAACACAAGAGACATTGTTAAGCACTGCGTGAAAGAGTCATCAAAGTTTAGACAGACACCCACCCATATTTACAAGATAAAGTCCCTCAGGAAGTCTTACCAATTCTTGATCACCTTTTCCTGCAAAATATATCGTTAAGACAGAATAGAGACCTTCTCTGAAGGGTTGACAGTATTATTGGACCAGTTGGTGAATTATGGGAGGTCATTCAACCGGTCGATTTTGTTGGCTCATCAATTGAAGTCCTATGTGGTTGAGGCTCAGAATCTACCCAAGAATGAGAAAGCAAGGTTTTACATGTCTGAATACTTACTAGATGCAAGTTATGCCCACCAGCAGTTCCCTGGCATGAGCTAGACATGGACACTATAAGCGATCGTCATGAACATCTATTGCAAGTTTCTTTCCAACTACAGCTATTGAGAAGTGATGGCAAGGCTAAATTACTATTTTATCATCTTGTTATACAAGCTTATATTTGAGCAAGAGCCACCTTACATGTCCTGAGAAGAAATGGAGGCGATAGTAAACATTTCATATTGGTATGCCTCACCAAGTGGCACCTTCATTAGAGTGTTTGGTGGAGAGATGTCCTACCAAGGTATGCCATTGACAAACTGATCATGCAAGAGGTTTCATACCAACTTGTTACAGGGTTTTCAGTAGGACTACATAAGAAGAAGAAATTTCCATGGCCAATTCTTCCCTTGTGATTGGATAAACAAGATTAAGAGCTTGAAAGATGCATATGTCGAAGCTAAGGACATAATGAAATTCGAGTTCAAAACTAAGGATTTTAATATGTATGATCCCCATGGTATTTGCAAGGACTATTGTATGAGTGTTTACTTTATGTGGATCCATGGGACATTTAATTAGTCAGAGGAGGATCCTTGTCGATGCTGCTACATTGCCTCTAGACTCAATGAGTCGATCAGTATGGCAAGAACTTGGAAGGTTGGTCTACATACGGTAGCAGCTCCAAAATCAATAACAGCAGTAGTAGAAGGTATCAATCCAGTTCTGGACTAGGGAAAGAGGAATATTGTTAATGATCCAAAGGGAGAGAAAAGCTGCAAAATAATGACATATCCTATTATATAAAAGGAAGCTTTGGTAGTGGAAGCAAAGAGGGAGAAATAAATGAATAGATCAGAGTGGAGGAAGAGATAAAAGCAAAGTTTTCAAGAAGTAGAACTGAAGTTGAAGGAGATAGAGGAGAAGTTGAAGGAATAATAAGAGTTGAGGAGAGAAAGAAAATAGAAGCAAAATTAGCAATAAGAACAAAGGCAAGGCACGATGATAGAGGAAACAACATTAATACAAATTAATAAGATGAAATAGCAAGTAGTCGAGGAAGAGGGTGAACAGACGCAGTCTCGAGAGCTTTCTCATCAGATTGAGCAATTGATTAAAGTATTAGAAATGGAGTTGGGATGGGAGTCATAGAGTGAAGACACTAACCTAATGTCAAAAGCAGCACAGGTCATCCCTCAGTCTCCAGCACCTCCAATAATAGATCCATCCCTGAGCGAGCAAGGAGATGTTGTTCTCCTTGAATATGATCCAGTCATGTATGTGTATAATCTATCATTTTATGAGTTCCAAAAGAGGATTTTACAATCACAGAGGAAGCACTTTCCAAATGAGCACTTTTTGAGAATGAGCAACTGGCAAAGAACTTGCATGTTATCAGGCAAGAGGCAGAACAGCTTCGAGCATCAGCACAGAATGCAGTTTCCACGTTGGGGAAATGAGGACAATGATACTTGCTGAAGTATCAACACTTTGTGATACCATGTGGAAGCTCCATGATGGATTTGTCACTGTGCATAAATTAGCTCTTCGTTTGTATGGCCTACAATAGTGGAGCAAAGAGTTTTTTCAAATTCTCAAGAACATACATGTTGCCATAACCCATGTACAAGAGTGGACAGTGCGGTATAGAGGGGCCCCACTCAACTTAGCAAAGAAGATGAAGCCACAAGTAAAGATAGAGAAAGTGAAGGTCTGAATGTTGATTCACAACAATGAGCAGTGCTCCTCATTCATCGGCAGCACACAAACCTCATATGTGCAGTTGTACAGTAGCTTAGATGTCCTGGTGAGAAAACACCAAATCCCATCAATCGGTTCCCTCATCGATTCTAAATCAAAGAACCAAGTCCAACTGGAGATCAATGAGAACTTGGAGCAACTAAGACAAGAAACCACTAGGGAAGACTTGGCATTGAATGCACACAACATGCACAAGTACATCGGTGGTCCTATCAAGGTCAAGACAATGTTTATCATGCTTTAAAATGAGTTGGACACAGGTTCCCAGACAATATACTCAAATTCCATGGAGGCTAGAGTTCACTTCCATAAAGACACCATTAAGCAGTTTTGGGAAACCATCTCACAGTACCAAGCTTGGCACTGATATGTGGGCTGAGAAGCAGCAAGTGGAGGTTGTTGAGTTATACTTTCTCCAAACTCTAGAAACATAGTGTGGTGTCCTATTAGGTTGTCTCTACCCTATTTTGTCTTATATGGGTACATGTGGAAAATGTAATATTATTTGTAATTATGTTGAAAGTGAAATTCCAATTGTCAATAGTGGAATATCAAAATTCATCATGTAATGTAATGTGTCATTCAATGAAGAAGTTGAAGAATCGTGAGGAAATTCAAAGAGTCACAAAGGGGAATGTCAAGGGTCACCCCAACCTTTGTTATAAATAGAATCTCATAACTCATAGAAGAGGTTTTTGGGAGCCAAGCTTTTGGCTAGGCTTAGGCTTAGAGAAGGCTTGGGAGAATTGTGAAGAGCCTTGGCTTCTCCATAACGTTGAGTGAGTATACTAGTTTGGAGGAGTGGGTTTTCTTGACTATAATGTTCCACTATTGGGGCTAGTGGTCGTCAATGGTGTATGTATGGATGGAAATTTCACTTATAATAATAGTATCATAGCCAACACGCTTTCATGCATATGTTTTTAATATAGTAGGACTATTCTTGTTGTATTGGAAAAGTATGTTATTTAACTTACACATATGCTTATGAACTACTTTGTATGCATTTGTATGAGTCTTATTGAATGTGTTTTGTTGGATTAACTCATCACTTTAACTTGTGGACTATTCTGCATTTTAGTTTGTGATTTCATTTTGCTCATGTGTCCCTTTCAAGTTGCGTACTATTACAGGCTTCCAAGGAGTGAACTTCCTTTTCCCCTCCATGTGTTAGAACCTTCATGCATCACACTTGACTCTCTGTAGGGTCACACACTTGCTCTCGCCCAAAGTTACCAGACTTTCCTCTGCACACTACAGTGGTCAAGGCATTACACTACCACCCACTGTTGGCACTCGTACTCCAAACAATGTGAGGTCTAGTTGAGACTTCATATAGGTGAGATCCCCTGAATGTTGGTGGGTCCAGCACCATCAACACAGTTGTAGCATTATGTCTAATGACTACGATTATGACATGATTGTTAGTCTTGCTAAAGGTTGATTTCAAATTAGTAGATATGTTGTCTTGATATTTGGAACATGTGGCTGACATGTGTGTTTAGTTATAAGGCAGCGTGATTGGCACAACAAGGTAATATAATTAGTATATTGTTACATTTATTTATGCATTGACAACTATGTGTTATGGTAGTATGATACAGAGAATTGCACGGAAAAGAAATCGCCTTGAAATCTTGAAGAAGGCTCGGGTTGAGCTTTCCTTGGGAACCATGGGATTGAGTCATGGTGTCTATTGTTAGACTTATGATTTCGATATTTTGAAATTTGTTTGCACTTGATATTTGGTTTGTTTATGTCTAGTGCGTGATCATGCCACTTCGTTTGTGGTGTTGTATTGTTATTAGTTTTCATGGTTTGTTTCTTGTTTGTTTCTTATTCTTGCCTTTTATGTTCTGAGAGTCTTATGAATTGGTTGAGAAATAGGAAAGTTAATGGAGTTCAGGGAGAGTTGTGTGGTACCCAATAGGTGATGTAAGGCTTGAATGAATCTCAGTGCCTATATAAGGGCAATTGAAGGCAAGTGTATGACATCTAGTTGGATTGGTTGGGTCCATTAAGGTAAATGGATGGTGATAGGACAATCAAGAGAAAGGTAACAAAAAGGGTAAAGTAAATGGATTTGAGGTTTCAGATGCCTTGGCTATGTTGGGAACTATTGTTCTCAATATTTTTCATGTTGTGCATGAATAAAGGAAGTTCTCTTAACCTTGGCCTTAGGATATCAAGTAATTATGTTGTGATCATGATTGCTCTGTGTTAATGTTTATATGTATGTATGTACGTTGTTATCTGACATGGTTATCAGGGATCATGATTTTTTTATGGTGATGTTTATATGTATACATGTATGTATGTATGTCATTGTCTGACAAGGTCACCAGGGATCATTCTTGTGGAGGAATGATTGATTATGCAGGTAAATGGCATGAAGTGGTTCCTGGTTTATGAGGAATCATGTGGGAAGAGTAGTCATGACAAATGTATGATGTTAGTATCATGTGGATATGAATTGATATTGCATGCTTGTATTATGTATATGTTTATGTTATGATAGGTAACATTGAAGGATACATTAGCAGAATGAAAACATTATTCTTTGCATCATGCTAGGATAAGCATGGATGGCAGAGAGACATTGGAAGCAAGTTTTCTTTCTAGAGGCAGTATGGTTTTGGATGCGCAGTGCTATTGTTGTGTATATGTTGTGCATGTTGTATATTCAGCGATTGTACCTATGGTGATGTGTAATGTTGTATCTATAGTATTTTATACATATGATGTTGTATTCCTATGTATATATGGTGTTGTGTGTGTATAATTTTACTATGTAGATTCAACAACTTATGTGATATGCTAAAACATAAGACAAGAATCTACTCTACTCTTCAACAGAAGCTAAATTTAATCAATGAAAACAATAAGCAGAAAAGGAAGAATATCAATCACACATAACACAATATTTTTCTGGGGAAAGCAACTTCTAAAAAGCTCGACTATCTATATTGCATTTACCAAAAGATCTGAGAAGAAAAATACAATCCTTGTTCAACCTGAACAATTTCTGCACTAGTACAATCTAACTCAATGCCTCACAAGCCAGCTCAAGCCAACACTTAGCCAATTCCACTACCTGTCAAGCCCCTACTTCCTTGCACAATCCCTAGTGGAATTAACCCATATTTAATTGGGAAATCCACTCTCCATAACTACAAAATCCAAACATTGGTCCTAAACTGATTGCATGCACCATATGTACAACTCGGAAAATTATACAACTGATAGTACATTGTCCCTTAACTCTAATCTCAATTGGGTCTTCCTCTGAACTGACATGCAAGAGTTATTTATGATTGAATATTCAGTTAATTGGTGTGGTATTGGTGATGCACTGGTGCAATATTCCACTACTAGACCTCTACTAGTTCCTCCAATAGTTAGAACTAGTTTAACTGATTATAACTCAATTAAACTGAGTTATCTAATTACAACTCAAAAGAACTCAACCTGGGCCCCTAAAATTTAGGGATCACTCTACATGACTCTAGATAGACTTCCAACTCGAATTTCCTAATTCAATTTAACTTAATTAACTATTACAAGTTGCTGTGAGAATAGAATTTCGATTTAATTCACAATTTAATTCAAGGACAAATTAAATTGGAATTACTTGTTGCTATTTTTAATAGTGTGTGTATTACATATGTAGTGTTGGGTATAGATGGTGTTATGTACATGTTGGATATCTAGTGTTGTGTACATATCATACTATGCGCGTGTTGGACATGCAGTGTTGTGTGCATATGTTGTTGTGTGCATGTTGGATATGCGGTGTTGTGTACATATGATGCTATGTACATGTTGTATATGCAGTGCTATGTACATATGGTGTTGTGTGCATGTTGTACGTATGGTACTATGTACATATGGTGTTGTATGCATGATTTTACATATGGTGCTATGTGCAAGTGGTGTTTTGTACATTGGAACAGGCAGAAGTATGTTGGTAAAGCATTCAGAAGCAGGGCCATTGTGGGACACTGGTAATCGATTTCCTGAGCATGCTATGACTGATATGATGGTTTTAAGGCAGGGATATGCCTTTGTTTTGGGACCTTCTGGTGTAAGGAAACATTGCGAGGGATGGACTGCACGGGATGAGGGTGCCAGCAGAACTTGGAAGGTGTTTCGCTACACTGAAGGGAGTGGCCGAATTTCCTGAGGGACTTTGTAGCAGAGAAGGGAAAGTCAGGGATATATTTGTTTTGGTTATTAGCATTGTAAAATGGAATCAAATACACATTGGGAGTTTTCCCTGGAACAATGAGCCAAAAAATACTCACTAAGAGGACAAGTGGCACAAGAAAGTAGTGTTGGACATTGGATGCAACTTTGACTTTGATAGTGGATTCTAAACTTCTTGGGAAGGAAGTGAATCCTGACATTACTTTTGAGGGTGGAGGTGTAAGCCTTTGGATTCCCTTGTTTGATGGAGACATCGTACCCTTTTATTTGTTGGTTTAGCAAATGTGCATATGTGTATATGGGTATATTATTATAAATATTGTATCAAGTTGGTTTATTAAGCTCCATAGACAGTATGATTATTTGTTGGTTGAAGCAAATGTGTATAAGAGTAAATGTGGTTGTTATTGTAAATATTGTAATGAGTTGTGTTATAAAGCTCCAGTAAATAGTAAGATTGTCATGTTTTTAGGGTGGTCATTGTAAACACTGCAACGAGCTAAGTTATAAATCTCCATGGGTAGTTTGTTTTTCTTACAGTAGTTTTGTTGGTTGTAGGTGTCATTGAACACCAAGGACGGTGTTCCCCCAAGGGGGAGGGTTCTATAATAGCCCTGGTTAAAAATCCATGTAAAAAAAAATATAAGACCAAGGTCATGGGACACATTTTCCAAGTTGAATGGTGAGAAAAACATCGTAGTGGGTGTTCATTGGTTTATTATGGCTAAGGAAATTTGCAAAGGCAATGGAAAAGGCTTTGGAAAAGAAAAATGGAATTTTTGGCACATTTATTTATGAAAATAATGGAAATTAGGAGAAAATGAAGGTGAAAAGTGACAGGTTGCATGTGAGGAGGAAAATGAAGGAAAATAATGGAAATTAAAGAAAATAGAAGCCTCATTGATAAAAAGGCTTCTGAGGATCAGTGGGCAGGCTTGGTCAATGTAGCTTTTTGTCACTTTAGTTTTGGAACTCTCTTTCTATTCTCTCTTTCTCATACTCGCAGACACTTAGAGTTTTCTTGGAGCACTCTTGGAGAGTGTGGCATATTTGGCTACTTGGAGCAAGAAGGAAAAGGAAGAGAAGGAAAGCACAAGAGGACATCTGGATCAGCAGCTACATCTGGATTTCTTCGTAGGTATCGAGCTACATGTATGGCTTCCTTGCTAGTTTTGGCATGCATGGCACATGCATGTGGTTTCTTGCTTATGATTTGTCACTGGCATGGAGAATTACCTGGATTGATAGTAGATTTTCCTAGCCTTTTAGTTTCCTAGATAGCCATGGTGTTGTGGGCTTTACTTTTGTTTTTCGATTGGTTTTCTTGTGCCTTTGGTTGTGGGTTGAGTTATTAGTCCCTGGAAACCTTGGTTGGAAAAATTCTCTAGAAGCCCTGTAGCAGCTTGGATTGAGTTACTAGTCTTGGAATCCTTAGTCGGACAAATGCTCTAGAAGCCATGTAACACCTTGGGTTGAGTTACTAGTCCTAGAAGCCTTGGTTGGACAAATGCTCTAGAAGCCCTTGGTGGGTTGAGTTACTATTCCTGGAATCATTGGTTGGACAAACACTCTAGTAGCCCAACAACAATTGTGTGTTGAGTTACTAGTCCTGGAAGCCTTGGTTGGGCAAATGTTCTAGTAGCCTGGCATCAATTGTGGGTTGAGTTACTAGTCCTGGAAGCTAGGTGGGAACAAACGCTATGGATCCCTGGATAGCTTGGGTAGATATTGATTCGGTGATGGTTAGTGATGCCCGACTATGAGGTGGAATCACTAGTTGAGGGTTGAGGTGGTTTGGCATCTGGAAGCCCTGGTTCGGTTTTAATGGATTTGTCTCATGATATTGCACATTCATGCTTGGAATATGGCATGGGGGTGACTAGCTGAAGAGATATTTAGCTCAACCATGTCTATGGTCGAGCGGTACGTGTAATTCCTAGACTTGGTTGCATTTTGCTTGTGGAAATAAAATCTATTTCCTATGATATTGATGGGTAAATAAGTTACTTTTATGTGGCTTATATGGTTGTTTTATGATTAGCATCTCTGATGTTTATATGTTGGTTATGAATGAGTTTTATGATTGTCATAATGTTTGGCACATGTCATGTTTTTATTTGTAAATGAATGAACAATGGATCTATGGTCTAATAGATGAAATTGCGGCTAATGTGTTGAGGCATCAATGCTCCTTAGTGATTTTTAGATAAGTATGAAACCCCTGTGCCCAGTTCTACTGTTAAGACATGTAGCTTTCATGTTTGTGACATGTCTAACTAAATGCCTGTCATGGCTAGTAGGGGTCCAGTTTAGTCCTTTTTTATGTTTTTGCAAATGTATCTTTGTTCTACTATGAAATTTCATTTATGAAGGTGTCATTGAGTTCTAAGCAGTGCCTAATCTCTTGGCTTGGAAAAGTGGCACAAATCCCAAAGTCGCAGGCACAGCATTGGGGGAAAAAATTCCTCGGAAGCTCCCTTGCCCTTGTTGTGGGAGCTTCTGGAGCCTCCAAAATGCACCCTTAACCATATCAAGGGAGTGTCTAGGGGTTTGATGCACTAAAACTTCAATTGGTCTCAGGAGTTGGTTACCTGAGTGGTTGGGATGGCTCCTGGAAGTTATGTTGTTGATGTGGAAGGTTTGTGTGATGTGTTCCATCGGTTCCACTTCCTTAACTAACACAAAGGGAGTCGAATCATATCATAGTAACTTCTCGTCACATGTTTACCCTGGTTGGTTAGTTACTTGGGTAGATGTGCGAGGAGGGTGTTACAATTAAAATGTTTTATCCCAAAGATTTTTTTTATTTTTTACTTTGAATTTTTGCATACATATATACATGCAATGCATACATACATATTCCTTAGAAAAAAAATGTAATTTTATTCAATATGAATAAAATTAAATTCAATGCATATATACACCAAAAAATAAAAGGTTTTCCCTAGCCCAACATGGCTCTCCAAGAAGGGCCTAAAGTCAAAAAGATGGAACCTGGCCAAAAAACATGCTCCAAGAAGCACCAATTTTCCCCACCAAATAATTTCAGCAAGGATCAAAAAAATCTCTAACAAGTGAACATAACTAAAAATATCATTAAGGACCATTCCTTTGATTACTTTGACTGGTTCTATTAAATTCTTCAAAAATAAAGTGAAACTCTTCCAAATAGAGACTAGACTTGGAAAGTTGATATGTCTCCCATATTAATATTTTTAAATATATGATAAAAAATTATTCCCTAAATATTATCTTCGACATTCCTTAGGTATGTATCTAGATAAAGGAAGTAATTACTAATTATATGAATAACATCATTCATACAAAATATTTAGGAGAGATTCTTCGATCACTTGCAAGGAGTTTGTGTGTATCCTAGAAGTGACCTTTAATAAGTAAAATAAAGCATTGAACTCACTAATATTATTTGTTCTCCATGCATAGTTTCCTTGAACCTAAAGAAATGATCTTTTGATAAAAATAACACAAATCCTACACCAGTCATTGAGTCATGGGACCTATAAGCTCCACTAAAGTAAACCCATGGACTTGTCTTTTTTAGAATCTATAGGGATAAATTTCTTAGCGCTGAAATTTTCAAAAGAGTCTTGAAATATGACATGAGAGCCCAATTTTTTGTTGATGATTGGAAGATATGCATTAAATTATCTTCAAAAGTAATAATATTTTGAGCCAACCAGATCCCCTTGAGAGTGAGAAATGGTAAGCCACTCCAATATTTTAGGGCATTGTTCATGAATAATTTTCAAGCTTGATTCAACCATGTGTCCTATCCAAATATATTATTTCTCCACCAGAATTTCCAAATCATCCCAAACTTTTACACAACATATACAGGAGAGAAATAAAATATCATTAGAATCTTCATTAGTTTGGCACAAGACATAAAATTTTGACCTTTCATTCTTAATATCATAAGTGGTCCCATGTTAATAATTTACTTTCAATGGTGTGTCACATAAGTATTTTATTTTTTAATGGGGATACCAACTTCCATATTTTTTTGAACTACAAATTCCTCTCACCTTATGGCCCAATTAAGCTAATTATTTCCCTCTAGAATAATTCTATATCCAAAATAGACGACCTACCTCAAACCCTACACAATTGTGTTAGTTTCTTATTTCATCAACAAAAAATTTCTAGATTTGTACATCATCCCCATCAAAGTTTAACTCATTTTCCAATATCCATCCTTGAGATCATATATTTCTCATTTGTGGATTTGCCAAATGTCCTAGAAAAAATAGCCATCAACTATGAAAATATTTGATCATATCATTAGAAATGATGAAACTACGGTTACAACTCACGATGGCATCTTGGATAACTCAAATAACCATTTCATCTGCCACCTTCCATGCCAGGTATCAACTCATAATGGGGAAAGCATAAAACAATGGTTCCCAATGTTTTGAGCCATCTTGATTTTCCTTTGGTTTGAAATTAATTCAATCTTATATGTAACTTGGTTATGAGTCAAAATCATATCCCGCAAACTAGTAGACAAAATCAATTTCTAAACTAAATTGGTGACCAAAGAATGAATCAAGGTGTGGATCTCCTTAAACCCACATCCACCCTAATCTTTTGGCTTTACAATAATGTCCCATCTCACCCAGTGACTGCCTTTTGTATCTTGAATTCCTTGTTAAAGGGAATTACAACAACATTTTTTTATCTTAGGTCTCCTTATGGAAATGGAGTCACAAAATACCTCAAATTCCAACCTTATTAAAATCCAAAAAAACAACATCATTGCAACCAGCTCGTCTAGAGCTTTCTAGCGATATACATTTTACCTCAAACTAACTTATAAATCAAACATTATGAGAAATTAAAGTCTCACCTTTCAAAACCATGCCTCAAAGGTAAGGGTCTGCCACATGGTGCCAACATAGTACCACACCACCCCTTTGTCACTTGCATGTCCATAGTTAAGCCTACATGGTTTATGCCACTTCACCTAACCACATGGGCCTACTCCACTCGAGCCTCGAACTCCTCTCAGGCCTTTACCTCCAATTGGCCCAAACTCCACTCGGTCCAATCTCCACTTGACCTGACCTCCACTTGACCCAACCTCTAATCAAAGGTGGCCCCACCATCTATCTCATTCGTCCAAATCGGGCCATTCGGTGTCAGGTATTTTGATGTTGTTTAGAGGTTAAAATATGCCCAAAATCTAACCTTTGGCCTAACTGAGGCCCATCATCTGCCACATATGTTAACCATTTAAAGAACAAAATCTCATTTTAATAAGAATAATTTACACCCCAAAGGATCTCGTGCTTGTAGAACTTAGCTAAAAGAATAAATTTAAACCTCTTAGGGCCTTATCCTGAGCCAGCCAAACCTGAGAATCACATACATTAAACAAAGGAAATTTCATACGAAAACACTAAGATCAAGGTTCCTCTCACAAGGCTTTAACAGCCTATCACCTCATCCTTTCTCTACATTTATTTTAAATCGGAGTAAACGATTTGATTAGCAAATCTCTTAGCATTATTAAATAGGAGAAATAGTCATCAAAAATCAATTAAAAACCAAACATGAAATAAATTATGCTCACAAATCTTGCATGTCCACATGCAATATATACTCATGCATATCAAAATTAATACCTCATTTTTTTACCACAAGACTAATTGCCTTCAATTTAGTATACAAATCAAGCATGAAATCAACTGTAAATCACATAACCTACATGACTAAATGTAATAAATTTACATAGGAATTCATGTAATTTAGCTTATTTCCTCATGGTGGAAATTTATATAATCCATAGGACATTAAAGGAAATTTAGCTAATTAATGTCATGCACCAATTTTCTACATCTATGCAATATTCCACAGAGCTATACATTAAATTCAACAATAAAAATTATTTAATTTCACAACTCCCATCTAGATGCCCTTATTTTCAATTAAGCAATGGTGAAAATTGAAGGTGGGACTTTTATTTTCCACCCAATATTAGACTAATTGTAGCCAATATCACTTTCACTTGTCACCATTGAGCCAAATCCATGATCCAAGGGGATTTTCTTTAGCAAATTCGGTATAAATCCATGCTCAACTGTTAGGTCCCTATAATACTAGTGATTCCCCCATTACTATTGTCATTGTAGCGCTTATTGTTACTATTGTGCCCCTATTGTCCCCATATTGTTATTATTGTGCCCCATAGAAGCCCACTATTTTTATTTTTGTGCCCTTATATTATTATTGTTATGTCATCTTTGATTATATTGTGACCCCTTATACTCCTATATATAGAAAGGAGGTTTTTTCATTTGTATCATCCAAGACTTGTTCATTTGTGTAATGTAAAGGAGGTTTCCCCCTCGAAGAGGCTGATTTCTAAGTCGTTGATCTATCTTTTCTATTTTTTTGTGAGTTGGTTTCATAAAATTTGGTATCAGAGCTTTGGACTCTAGGGTTTCACTACTCCAAAATAGGTCATCGAGGAATTTTCACTATAACTTCTTATTTCTGCTATGTTTCAGATGCTAAAAAAAAACCCATTTGAGTCAAAATCTCGATAATCTTTGGGTCCAAATTTCATATCTTGTATCACTATACTTTTGGAGATATGATGCAAAGAATTTAGGTTTTTTGTAGGCTCCCGAATTACATCCCAAACCGGTGACCTTGGGAAATGCATCATAAATTTCTCTCTGAGTATCAGATTGAAATTTCGTAAGAAGTTGCAGAAAGAGGACGGACTGTATTTTTCTGTGCATTGTTTTTAGTTCCGAAGGTTGAAACACTGACACGTGGCACTTCGTACAAGTGCGCTCTACGAAAAAAGTGTGTAATCATGTCATATTGGAATATTGAGCATAACACTTTCTTGGAGAATCCAATTTTGATTAGATCGGTGGCATTGGAAAGGGGACTCAGTGGGATACCTCAATTCGCAATTTCAGAGCTTGGAAATCCGAAATTTCATAGATACATCAGATACAATATCGAGCTCCTACAAAGTGAAAAAGGTGTGTATTTTTTTTTAAAGTTTGCATAAGTTTGGTTTGAAAAATTAGTTTGAAGGAATTCAAAGGGCATAGTGAAGCATAATTATCATTAATTGATGCCCCACAGAAAGAAAGTGGAACCACCTAGTAAGAAACCTGAAATCTCTAGCATGACTTATGAAGAAGAGGAAGAAATGCAACATGATATATCAAAATTACAAGACCAAATGCAACAAAATTCACTCTCATAAAATGTAACGAAAGCTAAGATGGATGTTTTAAAGAAAGGTGTGGAAGCTAAGATGGATGGTTTAGAAGAAAAACTTAAAGGCAACATCGAAGAATTGAAGATAGATTTGACAAAGTTTCTACAAGAAATGCTTACTAATGGCGAAAGGGTAGTAAAGGAAACTCATGATGAGAAAAAAAATAAATTGTAATCATCATTTCATAGACTCTAACATTGGCTCAAAGACCCACCATGTTCTAAAGATCGATATGAGGAAGTTTGATGGCAAGGATCCCATAACATGGATACTATATATGGAGCAATATTTTGATCTCCATAATGTGCAAAACACATAAAAGGTACACATTGCAACTTTATATTTGGAACCAAATCAGTTTGTATGGTATCGATGGCTTTTCTCTTGTAAACAAATTGTCACTTGGGCAATTTTTACGGATGAAATGTTAGCTCATTATGAGGATACAAAAAGCAACACTCTTTTTAGCCAATTGATAAATCTCAAACAAAAGGGTTAAATGATAGATCACATTGAGGACTTCCAAAAATTGAATATAAGGGTAAAATATATTCCAAAGGAGAACAGGATTGATGTTTTTATAGGGACTTTAAAGGATAACATCCAACATGAGGTTCGCCTTTGGGAACCTGATTCATTAGAGAAGGTATTCAGGTGGTCAAGAAAAATGGAAAGCAAAATTATGGCAACAAGGAAGCCTACCACTCACAATTATAAAGATGGAAGTGTTTTTTCCCCTAGCCTTCCACAACCTACAAGGTTGACACCACAACAATTGGAAGAAAAAAGAGAAAAAGGGCTTTGTTACATTTGTGATAGCAAATACACTAAAGGTCATAAGTGTGTTGAGAAGAAATTATTTTACATGTTGTGAATAGGAGGAAGAAAAGGAACAAGAAACGTCAAAAGAAGAGGATATACACCAAGAACAAACCCTAGAGAAAGAAGCAATGAATCCGACCATATCTTGTAATGCATTGTTCGGGATTACCACTCCTCAAACTATCAATATAGAAGTACATATCAATAAGAAAAAGGTAATAGTGTTGATTGATTCGGGCAGTACCCATAATTTTATTCATTGTAAGATAGCCAAGGAATTGAATTTCTTCCTATATCAAGCACCAGAGTGTCAAGTGATGGTTGCAATTGAAGTAACCATAAATTGATCTAGAAAGTGTCATAATATCAAGCTATCCATGGGAGAATATGTATTGAATAGCCCAATGCTTTCCATTCCAATGGGTGGTGTTGATGTTGTACTAGGAGTCCAATGGCTACAATCCTTGGGCACAATAGCTTCTAATTTTCAAGAACTTTTCATGAAATTTTCTTCAAAAGGAAAGGAAATTGAATTAAGGGGTATCTTAGGGAAACCGGGAAAGATAATTATCTCTGACGGAACAAGAAATCATCTATTTCTCCAGATCTCCAAAAAGTCCTGGGAAATCATTCCAATGTAATTGAGACTCCCAAAGCCCTCCCACCTATTCGTGATCATGATCATGTTATTCATTTGATTCCAGAAAGTGTTCTTCCAAACATCATGCCTTACAAATATCCCTAATCCAAAAGAGTGAAATTGAACGAATGGTTACAGAAATGCTAGAGGCCGGTATAATTCAAACTAGTCAAAGTTCTTTCTTTGCTCCAGTGGTATTGGTTCACAAGAAGGATGGATCATGATGCATGTGTCTATATTATAGGGAGCTCAACAAACTCACTATTAAAGATAAATTTCCCATTCCTGTCATTGATGAATTATCAGATGAATTGCATGGATCAATTTACTTCACCAAGTTGTATCTTCATTCAAGATATCATCAAATCAAAATGAATACTGAAGACATTTCGAAAACAGCATTTAGAACTCATGAAATTCATTATGAATTTTTGGTCATGCCTTTTTCCTTACCAATGCACCTTCTAGATTTCAAGGTTTGATGAATTCCATTTCAAACCCTTCCTTAGAAAATTTGTGTTAGGAATTTTTGATGATATAGTAATCTACAACAAGTCTTGGAAGGATCATGTTCAACATGTTGATAGGGTGCTCAAACTATTGGAAACAATTATATGCAAAAAGATCCAAATGTTTCTTTGGAGTACAAGAGGTGGAATATCTGGGTCATATTGTATCTCATGAAGGTGTTAAGGTAGACCCTAACAAAATTAAAACCATTAAGGAATGGAAAATCCCCACATCCATAAAGCATTTGCAAGGATTTCTCGGGTTGACAGGGTATTATCGCAAGTTTATTAAGAATTATGAGAGAATAGCAGCACCTCTAACAACATTATTGAAGAAAGATGTATTTCCACGGACTCCAAAAGAAATGAAGGCCTTTGAACATCTTAAAGAGGCAATGTGCCAAGCACTGGTCTTAGCTACGCTGGACTTCACAAAAACCTTTATTGTGGAATGTGATGCCTCGGGAAATGGAATTGGTGTTTTTTAATGCAAGAAGAAAGACCCATTGCTTTCGAAAGTCATCCAATCAAAGGAAAGTATTTACACAAAGCTATTTATGAGAAGGAAATCTTGGAAATACTACATGAACTTAAGAAATGGTGACCCTACCTAATGGGAAGACACTTTAAGGTAAAAATGGATCATGATAGTCTTAAATGCTTTTTAGAACAAATATCATCTTCAAAAGAGCAAAAAAAACAAGTCATAAAGATGTTGGGTTATGACTTTGAAATCATCTACAAAAAAGGCAATCAAAATTTTGTGGCAGATGCACTCTCAAGAAAGGATGAGGATGTGGAAGCATTTATTTGCGCCTTTTATATTATCCAACTAGATTGGATAAACGAAGCAAGGGATGAATGGAAGAATGATGAAGAAGTGTGGGCACTCATTCAAAAGATACACTAAGATCCCAGTACATCTAATACATTTAGCTGGAAAAACGATTCGTTATGGTACAAAGATCACTTATACCTATGTAAGAATTCCGAACTCAAACAAAAGATTCTTATGGAATTGCACACCTCTCCCTTAGGAGGGCACTTAGTATTTCTAAAAACTTACCACAGGGTTAAGAAGGATTTTTTTGGGATGGCCTTAAATTAGATATTCAAAATTTTGTGGCGGAATGTTTGGTTTGCCAACAAAATAAAGTTGAAACAATCAAGACCCCGGGTCTATCAAAACCTTTACCATTCGAAGCCAACATTGGGAGGAGGTTTCAATGGATTTTATCACAAGTTTACCCAAGTCTGAAGAAAAGAGTGTTATCATGGTGGTAGTTGACAGACTTACCAAGTATGCACACCTTTGTGCATTATCTCATCCATTTAAAGCGAGTACAGTTTGTATTGCATTTATGGAAACAATTCAAAAGCTACATGGAAACCTAAAGATTATTGTAATTGATAGAGATCCCATTTTCACTGGAAATTTTTGGACATAATTATTTTCTTGTCTGGTACTCAGTTAGCTCATAGCTCATCTTATCATCCTCAATCTGATGGGAAAACTGGGAGAGTAAACAAATGTTTGGAAGGATATATTCATTTCTTTGTATCTAATAAATAGATACAATGGGTCAAATGGTTGCCTCTGGGTGGTATAACACTTCCTTTCATACTACAGCAAAAATGACCCCATTTATGGAACTTTATGGATATCATCCACCATCCATCACATCTATTTGAGAGAAAATTCTAAGGTTCAAGAAGTGGAAGATCACATCGAGAATCAATAACAAGTTCTCCAACTCTTAAAGGATAACCTCACGTTGGCACAGAATAGAATGAAACAACAGGTAGATCAACATTATAGCGAAAGAATTTTTGATGTAGGTGATTGGGTATTCCTACGACTACAACCATATAAACAAATGTCCCTCAAGCAAGCTAAGAAGGATAATAAATTATCACCAAAGTATTATGGTCCGTACAAGTCGTTGCAAAAGATAGGTACTATGGCATACAAATTGGAGCTTCTTGCATCTTCCCAAGTGCACCCAGTTTTCCATTTTTCACGCTTAAAGAAGGTTATAGGTGACAAGCTCCCATTTTAAACAATATTGCCAAAACTTGATGAGGATGGAAAAAACATATTGGAACCTGAAGCGGTCACTAAAAAAATAACTCGACAACTACGAAATCGATCAATTCCAGAGTATCTCATCGAGTGGAAGAACTTACCCACTGGAGATTCCACATGGGAGGATGAGAAATTTATACAAAAGCATCCAAAACTACTCAAGCGTTAACGACAACACTTTTTTGAAGGAGAGGGGCATGTTAGGTCCCTATAATACTAGTGATTTCCCCATTACTATTGTCATTGTAGCCCTTATTGTTATTGTTGTGCCCCTATTATCCCCATATTGTTATTATTGTGCCCCATAGAAGCCCACTAATGTTGTTTTTGTGCCCTTATATTATTATTGTTATGTCAGATTTGATTACATTGTGACCCCTTAGACTCCTATATTTAGAAAGGAGGTTTTTTCATTTGTATCATCCAAGAATTGTTCATGTGTGTAATGTAAAGGAGGTTGCCCCCTCGAAGAGGCTTATTTCTAAGTCGTTTATCTATCTTTTTGTGAGCTGGTTTCATAACATCAACTCAAGGAGGATGGGAATTATATATATATATATAGAAACGGGTGGTTTAACAGCTAGGAAAGCACTACAACAATTCACATTACTGGGTGATTTATTAGTTATGGAAAGAACTTTGCGAGTGGTTTATTATCCCAAAAATAAGAAACCTAGGTGGTTTATTCTCTTTCTACACAAAATCCCTCCTATTTTGTGGTTTATCAGCCCTTAGCAAGCACCCCGAGTGGTTTTTCAACCATTCTAGGCAAGTACTCATATATTGTCTCCTCATAATTTTCTTGAGCTTCTCCACGCGCAGACATGCACACAATCCATCATTTCACATAATAGGGAAATTCATTCCCTTAGAATTAGAAATATTTACCAATATTCCTCATTTTATCAAGTTTGGATCCATTCCAAATCAAAATTCCTCCAGCCAAGGATCCACCAAAATAAGAACAAGAACCATAACCAAAAACCAGAAGCCCCCTTTGGTTGTTCAAATTCCTTTTATTAATTTTCTTTTGTATCTCTTCATGTTCCTCATAAAACCTTATTTTAATATTTCTTACTAACTGCACCATTAATTAAGCTATGTTTCCAACTAACACCGCATAGGTTCATCTTCCTCTTCTCTCTTAGATCATGGACCTTTGGTTCCACTTTTTAGGCTATTAATAAAAATATATTCATTTACAATTCAGAGAAACATTACATTACAAAAATCAAGTGGAAAGTATAGCGGGGGTGTCACAAACTCCATCCCCTAAAACAGGACACCATCCTTAGTGTTCAACAAAGGAACAACAAAATTGAGCTTTATACACAACTCTTACATCCACTTATTCATCAAGAAAAACATGAGAACAACATTCTCCTTTACTCAACCATCTCCCAAGAGGCTCCATTGGGTCTAAGGTGCTTCCATTACACCTTAATTTTCTCTATTTCTTAATGTCATATTATGATTTTCCCCCAATCTAGGATGCACAATGGTTCTGGTTGGAACTCTCCCTTGAGTTCAACCTATATCTCATACCAATTAAAAACATGATTAGTATGATGAACATATTTCTTAAGCAATGAAACATGAAAAACATTGTGTTCTTTCACTGTGGGTGGAAAGGCCAATTTGTATGCCACTAGCACCACTCTTTCCAAAATCTAAAATGGTCCACAATATCTAGGTTCCAACTTGGCACATGAGCCCACTTTCTGTGAGCTTTCCCTTGGCTAAATGCGGAAATAGGCATGCTCTCCCACTTAAAACTATTTATGTATACTACATTAGTATGTATAATTGTTTTGTCTATCCTAGGTTGCCTTTAACTTTTGCTTCATCTTGATCATCTCCTTCTCCATTTCCTTTAACATATTTGGCACAATTATTATTCTAATTATTGGATCATCATTGTTGATAGAAGTGTTGCATTTCCTACCATAAAGTGCCTCAAAAAGACTCATTCTTATTGACTCTTGATAGTCATTTATATATGAAAACTCTACCATTAAAGGGTAGTCTTCCCACTTTCTTGATCAATGCACAACATACATTCTTAACATGTCTTCCAGTATTCTATTCATTCTCTCTGTTTGACCATCAGTTGGAAGATGGTAAGTAGTGCTAAAATCTAGTTGGGTTCCAAAACTAGCAAACAATGACTTTCAAAATTTTGAAGTGAACTTGGAATCTCTGTCTAATATTAACTTTTTAGGTACTCCATGCAACTTAAATATATCTTTCATGGATATCTAAGCTATGACAATTGCTTTATATTTATTAAATATAAATTGAGTTTCCTTACTCAGATTATCCACTATTACCATGATAGCATCATGTTAACCAGTTGTCCTGGGAAATCTTGTGGTGAAGTCCATAGATATGACACTCTATCTTCACTTGTTGACATTCCAAATACTTTCCAATGTATACTACAATATATTTCATCGTTCCTGGAAAAAAATATGTCTTCTTCATGATTGTCATCATATTTTGATATTCAGGGTGGCTTGAGCAAGGTCTTCTATGGAATTCATCCATGACAAGCTTCCTTAAATCAACTGCATCAAGTACATATTTTATTTTTTTGAACATTAGTATGCCATCATAAGTGAGTTGGTAACTTTTGTTTACAAATCCATCTAGTTTCTTTTGCTAGCACTTCTTCACATATTGGTAAGGTTCGTCATCAATCAACCCTTCTTTAATTATTTCCTTGATGTTAAATGAGCATGTGCTCAGGGCTACTAGGTAAACCTCTTGCAAACTCCTACTAAGTGTAGTTGCCATCTTATTCTCTTTTCCTTTGATGTGCTTAATTACAAACTTAAATTCATTGATAAAATCCAACCAGTTTGCTTGTTTAGCATTCATTTTGGGTTGGGAAAACAAGTAATTTAGTCCACTGTGGTCTGTCATCAGTACAAATCTCCTCCCTAATAAGTAATGTATCCGCATTTTTAATGTGCGCACAATGACTTCCAACTCCAAGTTATGAGTGACATAATTGCTTTCATGACCATTCAACTTTCTATATTCATAGTATATTACATGTCCTTCTTGCATCAAGACTCCACGAAGTCCCTCCTTACAAGCATCATTGCAAACCAAAAAATCTTTTTTTGGGTTAGTTATTCTTAAGATAGGTGCATAAGTGAGTAACTTCTTTATTTGTTCAAAACTAGTTGCACATTCAATTTCCCATTGAAATTTTACTCGTTTTCTTTGTAAAACAATGATTAGATGCCTAATCTTGGAGAAATTTTGAATGAAGCTTCAATAATAACCAGCTAACCCCATAAAGGATATAACCTCTATCACATTCTAGGGTGTGAGCCATTCCAATATTTCTTTTATCGTTTTTGGGTCCTCAACCACTCCTTTTGAAATTACATGCCCCAAATAGTGAACCTGGGTTTGGAAGAACTCACACTTGATGTGTTTTTCATACAATTTATGCTCCCTTAGAAGTTGTAGAAAAACTCTCAAGTGGTCCTCATGCTCCTTTTCATTCTTTTAATATACCAAGATGTCATCTACAAACACTAGTTCAAATTTATCCAAGTATGGTCTGAGCACATTATTCATCAAGAACATAAAAGTTGTTGGACCGTTTGTAAACCCTAATGGCACCACTATAAACTCATAATGGTCATACCTTGTCCTAGATTTAGTTTTGTGAATGTGATCTTCTTTGATTCTAATGTAATGGAATCCAGACCTGAAATCAATTTTAGAAAATGTGGTGGTTCCTCTCAATTGATCAAATAAATAATTAATTCTAGGTAGTGGATACTTATTTTTCACATTTTCCTTATTCAATTTTCGGTAGTCTATGCACATATACAGTGTTCCATATTCTTCTTTTTTAAAGTGTTGGGGCTCCCCACGATGAAACATTGGGTCATGTACACCCATTTTCTATCATTTCTTTTAGCAAGTTCAAGTGTGCTCATATGATAAGTTTCCTTTCCTATTGGCATTGTTCCCAAGATAAACTCAATAGTGAATTTAATGTCTTTGTTGGGTGATAGTCTTAGCAATTCATCCAAGAATACCTTATTGGATTGCTTTAACACTGGTTAAATTGCAAAAGGATATTCACTAACTTATTTTTCTTTTGTCACCTGGATAGTGTAAAGGGAACAACCCAACACTTTACTTGTAACATTGATATCATTCTAACTATAATAATCCTCTTAATTCCCTGCAACATTATTGGTTCACCTTCATAGCCGAGAAATTCTAGCACTTTATCATAACAATCAACCTTGACACTGTGGCTTGCCAACCAATCCATACCAATCAAAATATCATATGATCCTAATGGAAATAAATTTATCTTGACTACAGTGTTCATGCCTCCAATTTCCACAGGGAAAGACTCAACCAAGTTTGTTACCCATCTCTTTGTCCCAATGGCCAATTGAACAAGCCATGATTCTTCATGGATTTTCTTTGGAAATTCACATATGTCTAGAAATTTATGCTTAATATAGTTGAAAGTATATTCTGGGTCAGCTAAAATTGATACTTGTAAGTTTTTTACCCCACCTTCCTTTTGAATAACCACATCTTGTTGGTCTTCTTTCCTATTATCCAATGCAGCATAAATATTTTGTATGCTTTGAACCACATCATTCATAGTTTTTGCCTCTTAGGAATTATATAACATTGTGCTAGCATTCTGTAGTTGAACCAAATTTATATGCAGATCATTCTCTCCACATTCCTATCACTGCATGGTCCTTCTCCTTGAGCTTCAGCCTCTTCATTCGTTAATTTATGAGGTTCATTTCTTGTGATTATGGGATTTTCCTGAAGTTCATTCATAGTGGAGGTATTAAACTTTGTAATATTTCCCCTTACTTAAATCCTAAGGTCCTCTACCCTTTTTCTTTAGATTTTCTCTTATATTTCTTCTTCCAGTCAGTCTGGACCTCATTCTTATGCTTAGACTATTCATAGCAGTGCCTGGTCTTCTGAATAAGTCTTCGGTTCATCAAATTATTTTATGTCCTAATATGCATGTGGTAACCCACTAATATACCTCTATATATTAAACTTCTCATTCATGATATAAGGTACATAACTTAGTAGTTCCAAAAATTATCTGATATACCCTTCAGGTAAAGTCAGCTACCCCATTTTGTGCTCATAGAATTCCTTGGCCCTATTGTCTTAAGATTTTTTGTATATGTATTTCATTCATAAGTAACTTTGAAACTTCCTCCATATTAAATCCTTCTCTCTAATACTTTTGATGTTCTTGAGGTCCTCCCACTATATGTCAACCTTTACCTTTAAACTAAAAACAACCACCCTAACATTCATATTCTTGGAATAATCATGAATTTTAACGTACTTATTTATTCCCAAGAGTTATGCCTCTACGTCTTCTCCTTCGTTTACTTCTCGATCAAAGATAGGATATTTTTCCTTCTTGAATTCTTCTTGCATGGGAGTCTTCCTACTCTTCGTTTGATAATGATGTCTCTTAGTTTCATTGTCTTATGATCTGTCATGGTTGCTTATCTCTATTTCTAGAGTGTTGACTAGGATTGTTCCTCCTTCTCCATGTATTTTCCTCTTTCTTGATTGGCTACCTTTTGCTCTCTTAGTATTCAACTTATGATTTTAGATCTCTGGAGTATTATACTTTTGCTTGTACCTGTCTTGACAGATGGTACCAATCTCTTGTTGTCAATGTCTTTGTAGATATGATAGGCTATATAATAATATGGCATTCACTTGAACTTTTTCTCTAACAATATTTTCTTCATATTCCTTGCAACTTCTTATTTTAGTTCTTAGACTTCTAATATTGTTCATTAGTTCAAGAGTGTCCTCCTCTTTTATCTTCCGAACTAATTCTTCTTTGGGACCCTATTGAGATCTATTTGTACCATATTGTTCAAATATGTTGCTCATTCTTTCTCTCTCTTATTGTACCTTGATGTCTACCTATTAATTGTTACACACACACAACTATTATCCAACCAATAAGAAATTAAATAACACATTTACCCATCATCTTAGATTACATTGATGTGGAAACATTTGAAACATCAATTCTCAATTAGCACATAGATAAATACTCAATCAAAAATTCTATAAAGCCATACATTACATCATATTGTAACTTTAATATCATCACACATCTGTCAGCAGAAAGGAAATCTAGCAGATCAAGTATTCATCTAGTGTGTGCATGTGAGCCTCTTCAAGTCCAGTGCTTAAACCAAGCATTATGATATCATTTTGTGACATACCCTCCTAATCCCATAGATTAATCTCAGGAAGTGGAAGGTGTTACATCAAGCTAACCAATATCCAAGGTATTTTTATGGAAATGGGGTCAAAAAATCCATCAAATTACAACCTTCTCGAAATCCAGAAAAAACACCACCATCGCAACCACCTCATCCATAGCTTTCTAGTGATATAATTTTTCCCTAAATATGACTTACAGATCAAAAGTTACGAGAAAATAAAGTCTCACCATTAAAAACTTTTCCTCATAGGCAGGGTCCTACTATGTGGTACCCACATAGTACCACATCACGCCTTTGGCACTAGAATGTTTATAGTTAAGCCTATGTGGCTTCTTCCACCTCACCTAACAACATGGGCCTACTCCACTCGTGTTTAAACTTTGTTGGGGCCTTGAACTCCTCTTGGGCCCCGACCTCTAGTCAGCCCCAAACTCCACTCGGCTTGATCTCCACTTGGCTTGACCTCCACTCGACTCAACCTCCAGTCTATTTGGGACCTACTGTCTAGCACATTCGGCTAGATTTGGCCATTAAATTGTCAGTATTTTGATGTTATTTGCAGTGTAAAATCCACCCAAACTCTAACCTTTGGCCTCATTGAGCCCCACCACCTGGCGCATCTATTAACCATTTAAAGGAAAAACTCTCATTTTAATATGAATAATTTACATCCTGAAGCATCTCATGAACGTAGAAATTAGTTAAAAGAATAAATTTAAACCTCTTAGTTCCTTGTCCCAAACCAGCCCAACATAAAAATCACATACATTACATAAAGGCAATTTCATTCCCAATTAAAACAATGGCATTATGCTAGAATGAAAACATTAAGATCAAGGTTCCTCTCAGAGGACTTTAACAACATGTCGCCCCATCCTTTCTCTATGATTATTTTACATATGAGAACACAATTTGATCAACAAACCTCTTGGAAATATTAAACAAGAAAAACAGTGATCAGAAATCAATAAACAACCAAACATCAAAGTAATTATACTTGTGAAGTCCTGCATGTCCATATGCAATATATATTTGTGCATATAAAAATCAAGACCTCATCTTTGCAGCATTTTAGCAAAACTAGTTGTCTTCAATTTAGCATACAAATCAAGCATGAAGGTGATTGTAAATCACATAATATGCATGGCCACATGAAAAATAATACATTCACACAGAAAATCAAGGCTTTTAGCTTACACCCCCATGACATAAATTCATATAATTTGTTGGGAAAATGAATTTTCTTAATAAAACAAGTCAATTCACTCAAACATAAATTATCAATCCTGGTAGGTCTTTTGATTTCAAGGTTATCATGCAAAATATATGCAGGCAACAATAGTTAACTGGTATTGCTAATTACTAGTGCTAATATTTCTCCTACAAGAACAAAGTTGTCACTCTTCACACCTGCAGGAATGGAAATTGATTCACAAAACGACTTTGTCAAACCCTTGCTTGCTTAAAAATAACACTCTACACATAGTGTTGGAAATGTAATCACACTTGCAAAAATGACATAACACTCCTTGAACTCAATCCTCAAAAAAAATCATTCAATCACAACCACAAAACCATCAATCCAACTTAAATCAACCCATTCATTGTCTAAATAGCACATTGTAATAGATATAAAAGAAACCAACTAACACTCTGTTTCGGCAACAAATTATAAACCTATAACAGCAATTGAACAATAGCACACAATTAGTAAGGATTGATCTGGGAATCCTATGTTGACACACAAGCATTATGTATTAAATATTCTGCAAACTAAATTAACCAACGATAACAACAGTGCATCAAGAAGAATCTGTAACATTGATATAATAATGACTTAATTAACATACCAGGCTATTAAATTAATATGTAACATCTAACTACCTCTACTGACACAACAACCCTTGCTAAAGTGGAGGGCCCTTCCTCCTCAACAGGGGGTTGGTGGTTCACAGCACTAATTTTAGCTTGACTATAATGTTCATGCCTCCAATTTCCACAGGGCAAGACTCAACCATGTTTGCTACCCATATCTTTGTCCCAGTGGCCAATTGAACAAGCCATGATTCATCATGAATTTTCTTTGGAAATTCACATATGTCTACAATCTTATGGTTATTATGGTTGAAAGTATATCATGGATCAATTAAAATTTACACTTGTAATTTTTTTACCATACCTTCCATTTGAATAACCACATTTTTTTCATCTTATTTCCTATTATCTAATGCATCATAAATCCTAGGTATGCTTTGGGCCACATCATTCATAGTTGTTGTCTCTTGGGCATTATATAACATTATGCTATCCTTCTTTAACTGAAGAAAATTTATCCACATATGGTTCTCTCCATATTCCTAGCACTACATGGTCCTTCCCCCGGACCTTCAGCGTCTTCACTCTTTGATTTATGAGGTCCATTTCCTGTGATTGTGGAATTTTCTTTATTATAGAAATTTTGAGGTCAAAAATGGACCTCAAAACAAAAATGTACAACCAAATCAACTTTATAAGAACTAATAGATTCAAGATGATGATTTCAACCATGGGGGAGTATTCACCATTTTTGGAATAAAAAATAAAAATATTTAAAACTAAAAAACTATTTTTTCAACTCGTATTGTCAACTTATATCCTAACGGTTTTACTCAAATTTCAAGTGGTAGCACTCAATAGATGCACAATTTGATCCCTTGTCTAATTATTACACATGTTTCATACTTTCGGTGGACCTTACTACATGAAATAATGAGAAATAAATGAAAAATGTGATTGCAATCATGTTTTTTCATGTATTTCTCATTTTTTGGGTAGTAGGGTCCATTGAAAGTATGAAACATGGGTACTCCTTGGATGAGGAACTGAATTGTGCATCCAATGAATGCCCCCTCTCAAAATTTGAGTAAAACCATAGGGAAATAACTTGAAAATACGAGTTGAAATATTAGTTTTCTTTTTTTCATCTAAAATTTGATGATGTCATCTAATCTTATTTTATTATTTCCACTACTATTATATAATATTCCTTAGGAGGCCCATTTTAGACCTCAAAATTTCTCTAATTCGGAAATTCATTCCTAATGGAGGTATTAAACTTTCTAATCTTCCACCCTGCTTATATCCTAAGGCAATCTACCCTTTTCCCTTAAAGTTTCTCTTATATGTCTTCTTCCAATTAGTTTGGGCCTTATTCTTATGCTTATACTACTCATAGTAATGCTTGATCTTCCGAATAACCTCCTCTAGAGTCTTGGGTTCATCAAATTCTATTATGTCCTGGTATGCATGTGGTAACCCACTGATATATCTATGGATCGTAATCTTCTAATTCACAATATAAGGTACATACAGTAATAGTTCCAAAATTTTGTTGGTATACTCCTCAAGTGTTAGCTACCCCATTTTATGTTCATAGAATTCCTTGGCCCTATTGTCTTAATATTTTTTGGATAGATACTGTGTTCATAAGTACTTGTTAAACTTCCTCTATGTCAACTCCTTTTCTCTAATACTTTTGATTTTCTTGAGGTCCTCCCACCATATATCAACCTTCCCCTTTACACTAAAGGAAACCACACTGGCCTTCATGTTCTCAGAATAATCATGAAATTTAAATTACTTCTTTATTTTGAAAAGGTAGGCCTCTACATCTTCTGCTTTCTTTACTTCTTGATCAAAGATAAGAGATTTTTCTTTCTTGAATTCTTCTTGCATGGGAGACTTCTTACTCTTCATTTGATAATGATGTATCTTAGTTTTATCGTCTGATGATATGTCATGGTTGCATGTCTCTCTCTTTGGAGTGTTGAATAGGATTTTTCTTCCTTTTGCATGTCTTTACCTCTTTCCCAATTGACTACCTTGTGCTCTCTTATTATCCAACTTATGCTTTTAGATCTCTAAAGGACTATATTTTAGCTTGCATCTGTCTTGATGGCTAGTACCAATCTCTTGTTGTCATTGTCTTTGCAGATCTGATAGGCTATGTAATAATATGACATTCACTTCTTCTTGTTATATGACAATATTTTTGGTATCTTCCTTGCAAATTCTTATTTTAGCTCTTAAACTTATAATAATGTCCATTAGTTCAAGAGTGTTCTCCTCATTTATTTTCCCAACTAACACTTCTTCAGGACCCTGTTGAGATTTTTTTGTACTATAATATTCAAATATGTTGCTCATTCTTTCTCTCTCTTATTGTATCTTGATGTCTACCTATCGACTTTTACACACACACAACTATTATACAAATAATAAGAAATTAAATCGCACATTTACCCATCATCTTGGATTATATTGATGTGGAAACATCTGAAGCATCAGTTCTTAGTTAGCACAATAAATACTCAATAAAAAATACTATAAATCTATACATTATATCATATTGTAACTTTAATATCATCACACGTCTATCTATAGAAAGGAAATCTAACAAGTCAAATATTCATCTAGTGTGTGCATGTGAGCCTCTTCAATTCTAGTGCTTAAACTAGGCATTATGATACCATTTTGTAATATATCCTCCTACTCCCATATATTAATCTCAAAAAGTGGAAGGTGTTACACCAATCTCATTGATATCGAAGGTATATTTATGGAAATGGGGTCATGAAATCCATCAAATTCCAACCTAATCGAAATCTAAAACAAATTCCACCATCACAACCAGCTCGTCCATGGCTTTCTAGTGGTATAAATTTTCCCTCTATCTGGGTTATAGATAAAAATTTATGAGCAATTAAAGTCTCACCATTAAAATCTTTGCCTCATAGGCATTTGTCTGCCTTATGGTACCCAGATAGTACCATGCCACCCCTTTGGCACTAGCATGTCCATAACTAAGTGTATGTGGATTCTTCCACCTCACCTAACAACATGAGCCTACTCCCCTCGTGTCTGAACTTCACTTATACTTCGAACTCTTCTCAAGCCCCGACCTTCAGTCAGCCCTGAACTCCACTCAATGTGATCTCCACTTGGCTTGACTTCCACTCGACCTAACCTCCAATCTAGTTGGGCTCTACTATCTAACACATTCAGCTCGATTTGACCATTCAGGGTCAGTCTTTTGATGTTATTTGTAGTGTAAAATCTACCCAAACTCTGACCTTCGGTCTAATTGAGCCCCACCACCTGGCACATTTGTTAACCTTTTAAAGTAAAAACTCTCATTTTAATATGAATAATTTACATCCTAAGGGTCATGTGAATGTAGAACTTAGTTAAAAGAATAAATTTAAACCTCTTAGGGCCTTGTCCCAAACCAAACCAACCTAAAAATCACATACATTAAATAAATGAAATTGCATTCCCAATTAAAAACACAACATTCTTCTAGAATGTAAACACTAAGATCAAGGTTCCTCTCATATGACATTAACAACATGTCGCCCCATCCTTTCTCTATGATTATTTTAAATTTGAGCATACAATTTTATCAATAAACCTCTTGGAAATATTAAACAAGACAAACATTCATCAGAAATCAATAAACAACCAAACATCAAAGAAATTATACTTGCGAAGGCATGTCCACATGCAATATATATCCGTGCATATCAAAATCAAGACCTCATCTTTGCAGCATTTTTAGCAAGACTATTGGTCTTCAATTTAGCATACAAATCAAGCATGGAAGTGATTGTAAATGACAGAAGCTGCATGACCACATGCAACATAATAAATTCACATAGGAATTCAAGGCATTTAGCTTACACCTCCATGGAAAAAATTTATATAATCTGTTAGGAAAATGAATTGTCTTAATAAAACAAGTCAATTCACTCAAACATAAATTATCAATCCAGGTAGTTCTTTTTATTTCAAGATTATCATGCAAAGTATATGCAGGGACATTGGCTAATTCCTAACACTAATCTTTCTCCTACAAGAACAAAGTTGTCATTCTTCACACTTGCAAGAATGGAAATCGATTCACAAAAACACACTGTCAAACCCTTGCTTGCATAAAAATAACATTCTACACACAAGGTTGGAAATGAAATAATACTTGCCGAAATGAAATAATGCTCCTTGAAATCAATCCTTAAACAAAACCATTCGATCACAATCACACAACCATCAAACCAACTAAAATCAACTCATTCATTAGCAAAAGCATATTGTAATAAATGTAACCGAAACCAACTAACACTTTGTTTCAACCACAAATTATAAACATGTAACAGCAGTTGAACAATAGCACACAGTTAGTAAGGATCGATCTGGGAGTCCTATGCTGAAACACAAACACTATGTATTAAATATTCTGCAAGTTAAATTAACCAACAATAGCAATAATGCATGATTCAACAAGAATCTGTAAAAGTGATATAATAATAACTGAATAACATACCTACAGTTAAATTAATATGCAATAGTTAACTACCTCTACTAACATAGCAACTCCTACTAAAGTGGAGGGCCCTTCCTCCTCAGCAGGGGGCTGGTGATTCACAGCTCACAAATCAGCAATTTAAAGATAAGACACAAACTTCCAGAGATTGCATTAGCTTTAGAAATGAAGTTAAAAGATGCCTTGTTAAATGGGATGCTACCTACCCTATTCCTATCTTAACTCTAACCTAATTCTTACTTAGCTTTTAGATCTTTCCTAACTCATTAATGTGTTTTTCCTATATAATTTATAAAAAGAGATAAGGGGGTGAATTAGAACAACTCCCCCAAATATGGGTTGTCACAGTTATGGACATATTACAAAATATTGAGTTTATTTTCTTTTTGGGGATCTTAGTTGAAAAACAACTCAATATCCTATTAAAATAAAATTATTTTTCATATAATAATTTGAGAATAGGCTAGAGTTGCTGCAGTTGCTCATTGATTTCTTTGTTTGGGACATAATCTTTCAACAGTTGTAACAAGAAATATATGCTGAAAAGAACCACTCATAGCTCCCAATCCGTAAAATTTCTAGAGGAACTTTTTATAAGTTAATTAATTCGGGATGTTGTAAGAAAATCCAATATCACATATTTTCCATATTCATCTTCATTTGCTTGCAAATTGCATCTGAAGTTAGTCAGTGGATTATGCTTGCATGAACTCTCTGAGTTGTAGATCATGAGGTGGAGCCTAATAGATTTGACATGTGTATGAGTTAGGCAACAAAAATATATGTTAGAATCCCTAGGATTAAAATCCATGTTCCAACATTCCTTTTGTAGCTATGTAAACATGCCAACCATGGAAGTTGTTATTGTTACTCCATAGGAACCACTACAACAACACTAGGAAAACCATCATCAGCAAAACCAACAAAAATCCTTTCTAATTTGTAAAAAATAAAGGAAAATAATGATAATTAAATAATTTAATATTCATAATCTTAATGTGGCACATTCACAAAGAAACACAGCAGGATGGGTAATAGAAAGGAAAATAAGTGTGGTAAAGTGATAAAAATGGGTGTTTCAAATGGTGAAAAATAGGACAATTTGGTGGGCCAACATCTCCCCCGCGCCTTCCCTTTTTCATGTCCTCATTCAAGCATGGTAGTGTAGATATAAATAAATACTATGCTCAATTCTCATAGCCTTCATACCTTCAAATATTATATTTCAACAATTTTGGTGGAGTTGCAACAATATGTACAAGGAGTTGCAGCAATTTCAAGGACATTAACATTTCATGCAAACAAAACTTTAGATTGAGATCATTTTTGGTGGGTGTGTTCATCACCATATAATGTATTTGTCTACCAAAAATCATAGGAAACCATTGCACAAATCCTTAGATATAAAAAATAAGTTTCTATAGGGATTTCAACAAACGTTTACAGGTGTATCAGCAAACTGTTATAGGTGTAACAACAAAATTTGTTAAGCAAATTGGATTTTGATGAAATTTTGTGGGCAATTTTCTACTATCATAATGATTATCCATCCCAAAAATTAGAGCAATATGATGCACAGATCTCAAGATATAAGAAAAATGGTTGTAGGCGATGATGCTTAATATCTCAAAACATATAAATTTGTTTTACTTGAAACTTTGTGTGTTTGTTCATATTACCATAATGATTTCATCCTCCAAGTTTCACAACAATCCAATGCATGCGTTGGGAAATATATTTAGATTAATTTATGCATTTTTTATTGGAAAAATAATCTAAATAAATGAGAAATTACCACCATGTTTTGTAACCATTTCTTCTCCCCTGTGCCTCCACTTTTGAATGTCCTCATGCAATCAAGGTAGAGTTTTAAACATATGACCAACAACACCAAATATAACAACATCGTTTGCATTTGAGGTTGTTGTTACATCAATTGCAGCTTGTAGGGATGCCAAAACAAGTCATGAGCCTTTAGAAGACACTATCGGAAATGCACTTGCAGAGTAGTAATTAAAATTCTCATAAAATAACAAATTGTTGATACGCAAAAATAATTGAGAAAGAATTGAATCTACTTGTTGAGTGATGTGGACCAATGGGTTGGTAAGAGATGAGGGTTGAAACAAATTTGAAAGACAAAGACAAGATGAATAAAATGAAATGCCAAGCTAACAATAGTCTTTTATCATTATCCCCTAAATTTTCAACAAATCAAAAAGTTTCAGGATGATTTTTACCTCGAGTATTACCTCAACATTTTTATGTTTCCAAACACACCAATAAACAATATGAATCTGAAACAAAGACAATGAGCTAATCCAAAAGAAATCACTGATATATAATCAAGGTTGTTGATAAATCTTATTTTTTCAGGGAAAATCTGAACCAACATATTGCTAGTCATCTTATAAAAGAATCTAAAAACAATGAAGTAACGATACTAATGGAGTAATGACAATCACTATAATGTTGTTGTTGAAGATTTTGAAGGGGTGAAGGCTAAAATTGTTGCTTCCTTGGCTATCCAACAATCTATTTATTGAATACAACTAGTATAAAATGAATGGAGTGTTGTTGAACTGCTATAAAAAATATTTTTACCATTCCATAAATTGTAGTAGTTACTTCTCCCAAACTAGACAATTTCCATGCCATCAAAATTTCTACAAAACATCTCATGAGCATCCTATATCAGTAATTAATCACCTCAATAACCTCATTATAAATAAAAGTGACATAATCATGTTGAATTCCATGGCATTAAACATGGATGAAAAGAGGATATAAATAAGTTCAAAAGGGTGACAAAAGATACATTCTCAGGATGAGCCATTTATCTTTGTCTTTGTCTCTCAAAGTCTTACCATTTTCCAAGTGTATAAAATAAGCCCCCTCATATGGGAAAAGTAAATCACCTATGCTAAGGGTCCCACTTCCATGGAAACCTCTTTATTTTATAAAAGATAAAACTTCAAAGAATAATACTTTAAGAAACTTAAAGCCATTCTCTGAAAACCAAGATATGAGGTGTATTCTTCCTAGCTTTAAATTTAATGGAAATTGTTTCATAATTTAACCCATGTCCTTTAGTTAAAGTGAGTTATATGTGTGCCAATGTGTG
The DNA here is from genome assembly GCA_000404065.3 of Pinus taeda. Lineage (NCBI taxonomy): Eukaryota > Viridiplantae > Streptophyta > Pinopsida > Pinales > Pinaceae > Pinus > Pinus taeda. The sequence continues at coordinate 236,575 of APFE031131795.1, forward strand.
TTCCTAATCTCTCTTACTTGGCATAGACCTACTGCTAGAAGGCATGTTCAGTACCTCGGCAAGTTTGCCTTGGTACCATACAAGTATAGCCTCGTTGCCAGTAGGTCGGCTCAGTACCCTAACGGGTTTACTTGTACTTCCCAATACTTCCTCTTATTATTTTCTTTCTTCATGTGAAGATTGTTTTTACATATATACCACTCAATAGATTTGAAATAATGTATACTACTCATTGGCAGTTTTTAGAGTGTAAGGAAGTCAGGTGGTATGATAGTATTTTAGATTTGTTAGGCATATAACTCATTATACAAGTTTAACCCATGGGCAAAACCATTCACAATAGTCCTAAATATCATATATTTAATGTGTAGTGAAATGGAGCATCTCAAATTATAACTGAAAGGCCCCTCTAGTAGTCATGCTAGACTTCTCATGAAATCATATTGAGGTTTTACAGAAGTGATCCACCATAGGATGATTTTCAACAATACCCCTTAGAGGAACCTTGATAGCATATTTTTGAGCTACTAGACTTATATGATTTATTCACCTGATAGTAACATTGTTTCTTATTACAGCTCTTAATTCCCCATGTCATTTTAAGCTTATGGATAGGAAATATGCAACATGACAGTGACAAACCCCCAAAGTTGAATCAATTGATGATCTTTGGAAGGTGACATGGAGAAGGTCAATAAATAGTTATAATTACTTAACAGAATAATGAGGAACTAAGGGTGGATCATACCTAACAATACTTACCACAATATAATTTTACACAAGAAACAATAAATGTTGATCAACCTAATGATGGCGATGATAGATTCTGCAATGATGAAAGTGGTAGAAGTAAAAGCAGTAGAAATAGTGGTGCTTCTAGGTAGGAAGTTGCAATAAGACCCCTGGGACTTGGGAAGCTTCTTATTGGTGGGAGGAAGCTTGGAACATTTTTGGAACTGGTATTTACCTCATTTACAAAAATATGACCTCAATAATTACTTTATTTGTGAATTGGCTTTTTTATCTTCCTGTGATCTGCAAAAAAATAGCACTTTCCTGCAATAAAATGTGAGATCGTGGAAGAAGAGAAGTGGGTAGTCTCTCTTTATCCTAAAATATGAAAAATAGTTGACAATAAGTTTGAATAAACAAACCCTAGTAAATATACCAAAACAAAGTTCATTATTTTACATGTTGAGGAGTAGCAGTCGCTTTAGCCTACCCAGCAATAGTTTGTTGATAACATCTTTCTTATAAGCCCAATTTGAGTGACTCCAAAGCCATGAGAAAGTATATTTAGAGGTTTATCTCCACTAGAAACAATTTTTAGAAATTATTCCATCTTATATATTAAACATGTTCATAACAACTTACATAATAGAGTTGTTTTCAATTTTCTAACTTAAACCAAAAATCCATACTTTAAGCATGAGTTTTTTGTTTGATGACAGATTGAATTGATTCAAATTGGATATTATATTAGACTTATGTATTTATATTCAATAGAAACATGTTTTGAATATAATAAGAATTGATAGTTCAAATGTGTCAATGAACAACCAGAAAAACAGAGTTTTAACAGTAGTGATTTATGATAGAGAGTTGGTATTGTTATAGGTCATTTTGTCACATTTGGTCAATAGGCCTTCAAACAATAAAATTCACATCATTTGAACACTTTTTCATCCTCCCTACACAAAGCCCTCAGCATGACCCTTTCTAATCCCTGAGTTTCTGCCAGAAAATACCTTATTTCAGTCATTTTTAGGACCAATGCAACATGGCCCCTCATTGGACAGCATTGACTACCAAGTTGCCCTAATATTCACCTACGTTGATCACTAGCAGGTCGCTCAGTATTGGGGGTGCTTTTATTTTAGAAATTTCAGGAAAAAAAATAAATAAAAAATTTAAAAAAATTAAAAAATTAAAATTAAAAAATTAAAAATCAAAATCAAAAAAATTAAAAAAATTAAAAAATAAATATAAAAAAAAAATTAATTAATTAATTAATTTAATTAAAAAATAAATAAATAAATAAATAAATAAATAAAAATAAAAAATAAAATATAATAAAAATATAAAATATTAAAAAATTATAAAATAAAAAAAAATAAAATATAAAAATAAAATAAATAAATAAAATTAAAATAAATAAATAAGTAAATTAAATAAATAAAAATAAAAATAAAAAATAAATATATATATATTAGTATATATTATATATATATTGAAGCTTCCGAGATATGTTGTAACTATTTAGCTTGAATAAAAGTCTTGAATCCTATCTTATCCTACCTTGGAGTTTTCATCCCTTATCCATTAAGCTCATCCTCCCATCAAGAGTGGATATCAAGCCCAGATTGGTAAAATAATAAGAATTCATGAACTACCTCCTTCACCTATATATTTGTTGTCATCGACAGGCAAAGCATTGGCTTTCAGAGTGATTCTACCCTTATGATGTTGATGTGAGAGATATCATTCCATGCATTAGGGTGATAAGAGGTGCACTTTGTGGCAAGGAAAGGACAAATCAACTTGGAGGAGCTCTTCTACAAGATCAACACCTATTTTTGGTTGTAACTCACTCCATTTCTATTAATGCAAAGAGTTTTTTGTTTTCTTATATATGATGTTATGGTTTCATGTATTGAATAAAGTGATTAGATGATGCTACATAGATCTCGCAGATCGTTGGCTTATGTTATCTGATTGTGCAGGTTCTAGTTATAGAGATCAGAGCTAGGATTGGAGCATACAAGCTAAGGAAGGAGTGAATCATGCGACAGATTCTAGGTAGGATTCATCTCGTTATCTATTTACTTTAAGGAAAACATTATCCCCTTTTCCTTTTTATTGTTCTAGGTCAGTCCACCTGTTAGCCTCCTACTCATAGCAGGTATTCATCTTTCACGATCGACATGTTTACAGACCAAATATGTCATACTATGCATGCCGCAATGTTCCATATTTGCTACTGAGGCAAGGAGGGCACAAACCTTGTCTGCAAGCATTTGGGGCAGACCAGTGTGATGACCGAGACCCAGACGAGAGGAAGCACAAGAGTTCATTCTTCAATTGGTGGTACTTTGGAATGTCCAGTGCTTTGGTTGTGCAGGTAATACATTAACATGACACACAAGATGAATTTTACAGATCCTGAAATATGTATCAATATGAAGTCTATTGAAGCTGTCAATTTAGTTAAAAGAGCACCTCCTGAAAGTCTGCCCCAATCATTGAAGTTCGTATCATCTGAAACAAATCCTATATTTGAGAAATGTGATAGTGATATTGAGAAACCTTCTCAAGTGATCCCCAAGAGAAATATTTCTAATGAAGTAGCTACAGTGCAAAGCCCGTTTAAATCTGAGCATCCTTCCTGTCAATTAAGGTCATCGGTTGTATCAGGGAACACATATGTTAAAGCAATGCCCAGTGGAATAGTTATAAGTGATGGTGGCAACAAAAGAAAGGATGAAAACTATGCATATTTTAAGACAAGATCTGGAAAACTTGAACGCCATCTTTCTCGCCTTCTTAGCATCCCACGAGAAAGACATGATGAAGTCCTGGACTTAGAGGAGCCTGAGATTGAATATTTGCCTTCTAGGCGCTTCATTGATGCTCTGCAAGGTCCTGAGTTGGAGATTATTCTGGACTTGGAGGAGTTGGTAATTTCCACTGACCAACTATGGCCATTTCTTTTGCGATTTCCAATATCATGCTTTGGTATCTGTCTTGGTGTTGGCAGTCAAGCCATTCTTTGGAAAACACTTGCAGCAATACCGTCCATGGCGTTTTTACATGTTCCTGAAATTATCAATTTGGTATTGTCGTGTCTGGGACTTGTGACACTAATTATAGTTTTTGTGGTATATACACTGAAGTGCATATTTTACTTTGAAGTAGTTCGGATTGAGTACTATAATCCTGTTTGTGTGAATTTCTTCTTTGCACCATGGATAGCTTGTATGTTCCTGGCACTTGGGGTGCCACCACAGATAGCAAAATTTATACATCCTTTAACATGGTGTGCTTTTATGTTCCCTGTTCTTTGTTTGGAACTAAAGATATATGGCCAGTGGATGCTAGGAGGTCGTAGAAAATTATCTGAAGTTAGACATATGCCTTTTTTTTAGTTGGAGAATTGAATCTTGGTGGCCCTTATACCATAAGGAATTCTCCGGTGACAGCTAATTGTTGCAAGGTTCTAAACAACACAGGTTTGGACCTTCTTTGTTGTTTTGATGATAACATGGAGGCAAAGATTGATGCATGGCATTCCGAGTCATTTCTTACAAGGCATATGGTGTCAAGAAAAGACTCACATCCGAAGAGTTCAATGCATATGAGCTTGCAACTTGTCAATTCTGGCATGGTTTCATCAACTCCAGTTCAGATATCTCTTGAACAACTTGGAGTTACAACCCTGAGAACACGCTTAGAGTCCAGCCAATCCAAGAAGGGGGGTCCTGGGTCGTTAGTGGTTGTTGATGTTTCCAAAGAGAACGAGGTTGGCCTCTCTGTCACTGTTTCCCCCATGGTACGTATACATAATCAAAGTGGTCGTTTACTAGAGCTGCGTTGTTGACGGCCACCACAAAGGGAGGGTGGTGCAGCAGTTTGTCTCAAACATGGAGATATTATTGATGATTCAATGGGAGCCTTTGATGCTTTTGATATGTCTGGTGAATCGAAAAAGGCATTAGTATCTTTTGGTCTAGGAAATTACCTTCTCTGTGTTATGCCTATAAATGATCAAGCATCCTTTGCAGATGGTGAAATATCTCCTTCCTTTGAGTGGTCAGATGATTTGAAAGGTGTAAAAGCTGTTTGTATTTCAGGACTTTTTGACAAATTAAGTTATCACATCAAGCAGATATTTTATGGTCAAAATGCATAGTCAGGCTTTAGCATGATTCATTGTGGCCTAAATAACGTGGGTACAAAGACTAAAGATCTTTATTTCCTAGTCAGAACCACAAAAAGAAAATTATCTGTGGGAACACTGTATACTCCTGAGCATCCAAAGCCACAGTCCCAGATAGTTGCTTTGCAAGAACAGTAGGATATCTTGATCTTGCCGACCATTCAAGTGTCCAATCTTCTGGAAATGAAGATTGCAGTGACATCAAGTGATCATTTAGAGACAAACTCAAGAGAGATATCTGAACAAAGTGGTGGCAATCATGCAATTCTTAAGGGTGGACAGAAAGAATACATGTATGCAGATCTTAGTAAGCTTTTTTTTTTACAGTAAATCTCTATGATCTGAAACAAACGATCAGTCCAATAAATGTTGGTGACTGGGGAAAGTTTTCAAACAAATCTAAAGGTGAACTGCATGATCTCAATATAGAGTTGGATTTTGGGGATGGAAAACACATTGCTATGTTAAGGTTATCACGAGGAGATATGGTACATTTAGAGGTTATCATTTATACCCGATATGCACTTCAAAATGATACTGATATGTGACTCATTTGCTAGGCCTCCCAACAGGAGTCCTTCTTTATGTGGAAAAGGAATGATAAACAGGCTCATGAATCAGGCAACATAATTCCTCTCAATCCTATGTCCAGAATTTCGTGGTTTGAGAAGCATGACAAGATACTCATTCGGAGAGTGGGAGAAAAGGCAATTGCATCATTACTAGATTTGGAAAATTTCTCTGGCTTCATGGAAATTAGTTTAGTAGTTCAGGAAGAAACTAGTTTCAAGGACATAGTGAAGATGGGTATTAATTCCCAATTGTCTTCATCCAAACGCTTGGAACCAACACATACTATTCATCTTGTCCCAAGATATATTGCTCTGAATCAATCAAGTGAGAACATTTTGGTCTGTCAATGTGATATGCAGGAAACTGCGAATGCTGTGACAGCACTCAGCCCTGGATAGAAAGCTATTCTTCATATGAAAATCTTGGCAGGTGAAGAAAAAGTGGTTTGTCCCAGGGATAACATTTTCAACATGCGCAGAGTTTCAGGGACAGATTCCTCATTATTTGTTCAATTTTCTTTGAAGGAACCTGGATGGAGTTGGTCTGGACCAATCTGTTCTGCTTCTTTGGGGCGCTTCTTTCTGAAAATGAGAAGTTGCTCGAATAGTCATGACAATTCTCAATTAGAAAGCTTCCAGGAGAAGAGGCAACCACGTTTTACGGTTGTTGATGTCAAAGAAGAAAGAAGTTCATTGATCATGCACTTTGAAATGCAATCTCCTGAAAGTTTACCATATCGAATAGTTAACGGTCTTCGCAAAGCATCAATTCAATTTCATCAAAAGGAGTTAACAGAAACAGATACTTTAGAGCCTGGTGTCACTGTAGGTTATGTTTGGGATAACCTAAATTTACCACATATGCTCTTTGTACAAGGGGCAGGCACCCAGCTTCAGCGTGAAATAAGTTTAGACAAGTTGGAATCATGTAAGCATTTCTATAAAAACAGGCAAAGTGGAGTTGGCTTGTCGCTTCTATCTGGTGATCACCTAGAAGGTATAGCACAGTATAGAGGTAATAATGATAGATTAACAGATGAAGTGGATTTTTCAAAGGTGGCATATGAAGTTTATGCAAATATGAGATATATTTCAAGCCAAATTGAAAATCATATCCGCATTATTGCTCTTTCTACTTCACTTGCAAATGCTAAAGATCTTGGAGAGTGGATTGGTGCTACAGCACATGGGCTTTTCAATTTTCCACCTAGTGTGCGTCCTGTACCAATTGAGATTCACATTCAGGGGATTGATATAGCCAATTTTGAGGCTAGAATGCAAGCAATGACTAAGCCAGCATATACATCAATAGTTCAACATGCAAAGGAAGGCATCAATGGACGCATTCCGGATGCACTCTCTACGGACGCAAATGATTGCGCAGAGGGAGTCAGTGTCTATTTCCCCGGAAGACATTGTGGGCCAGTGCCCAGAAATTCGAGTTCCAGGCAGGGTAATCGAAAGCTGATGGAACTTTTACGGTATCTGAAGATACAGAGAATGAACCACTTGGACGTGGCACAGAGATCAGATTGCACCTTAAATATGAAGCCAGCAAATATTTAGATGAGACTAAATTGAAAGATCTGGTAAAGAAATATTCTGAATTCATTAAATCTATCTCTGGGCAAGCAAAAAAGGTGATTGAACAGTTCAAAGACCTTCATCAAAGTCAAATAAAGCGGCTCAGAGCCATCAAAGATCACCAAGTCATTATTAAACGTATTAAAGCCACCTGAGGCAGCGGAACCGCCTAAACGGTGCTGATAAAAGGATTTAAAGCCCATCTGTTGCAGAAGCGGTGTACAGAGACACATATGGGTATTGTTTTAGTATTCAAGGCGCAATTATGGCAAAATAGCCAGCGCATCACAAGAAATGACCCATATTTAAACTCAATTTTGTTGCTGCTGCCTCCAGCGCAGCTTAAATAGATATTTTTTGCATTTATTTCAGTACAGATTAGGATAGAAGCAGTGACTCCATCAGATCTATCTGAGATCTGTTTGTAATAGATATTTTGCCTATTTAAACAACGATGTTCGTTGTTCAAAGTGTGGGAGTTGGTTGATTGATAACCTGATTTGAGACCTGCGTTGTATGCCTTAAGAGATTTTATGAACAGAGATTGTTGGAACACCTTGTTTTTGGACTGTTAATGTGGATCCGATGGCTGAAGAATAAGATTAGAGGATTCTTGTACTTCTTCATGGAACAATAAGTTTTTCTCATCTCTTTCTACAGTTGCTATGTTTGCTATATCATATCTGTGTCATGATCTAAAATTGCAGGAAGAAAGAATAGCTCAGATTTCACATAGCCGTCCTCTGTCCTCAATTCCTGTTATTTCTCTATGTTTTCCTTCTAAATTAGCCTATGAATATGAATACCTCTTGGCTCATATTTACACTAGTTTCCTTCATATATGAATATCGTTTAGGAAATCTTAATTGCTCCTATATAATGTTCACTCACCTTCCCTCTGTTAGCATAATGAAAGCTTCTTAGCTATCTTTCATTCCCTAACATCCATTTCATCCTCATTCAAGCCTGATATTATTCCTTGTTTAACTATTATGCTCTGTAGTTCCTTCTTTGCCAAAGGAAACACACCAGCATCCCTTAATCCTTGACTCCATGCCCAATGCTCTAAACTTCTTATGCTTCGCATGCCAACTCTGCCTGAATAGATCATCCATCCCGCCAAACTCAAACAAAAACCCTTGTGCATCATATCTAACCTGAAATCATTCCCTAAACAAAGGTAAATCCCAAAGAGAGAGCCCTCTCTGACTGCTGGTAGGCTAGGACCGGCAGTCCAAAGCTTGGTCTGTGGTTACCTCGGCCGTATCCCTTAAGGAGCCAAGGGACAACCTGAGCGATAACATAATGGCGACTCCACTGGGGACCTGAATCATTTTGTTCATCACTGTAAACCCCACTTTCTGGAGAAAGTGCTCCTTTTCTTCAGAACTTTTTCATGTTTAGTTATGATCTTTGATGGTGGACAGAGATCAGGCACTTCAAAGTTAAGGCATCCACCTGGCGACTCCACTTCATTTTCAATTAAGACTCCACTGAGGAACAAACCAATTCTACAACCAAATACTCCATATTCCAAAGCATTAAACAGTAAGACAGGATGACCGGGTTCGTGGAAGATCTTTCATTTGATAGATCTTTAGATGAATTCAGGGAGAGGTTATCAGAACTTCAGCTTGATGAAGAATTTTTCAGATTGGTGTTGTTAAAAAACAGTTGGACGCCCGCATAACCTTTTTCTTGATTTATTTGTTGAAAGATATGAAAATGAAATTGAACTCTTGCAATCTCAAATTCAGTCATGTAATTTTCGCGATCCTAAAGAATTTTCCCAAAATCTTCCTTCCCCAAGTCATGAGGAAATGGTACTACCTTCTGAATTATAGATTGAGGATAATTATGCTTTCAAGGCAAAGGCTGAAGGATTAGTTGCAAGGCTTATTACCGAGGATGTAGTTGTTCCATCCGACCAAGAAGGCCCAAAAGAAACTACCCCACATGATGTTTTTATTGAACCTATTGCAGACTACATAGAACTTCTTCTTAACTCAAGTTCTTTAGCATGATTTCTCTGTGAGGACCAAATACATCAGCAGCGGCCTTTCTATGCCACAATTTTGATTATGGGGGCACATGACCGAATGGTGCTTCCAATTTCATTAACAATCAGCCAGCCAGTTCATCTTTTTCTACAGTTGCTTAAGTGGCTGCACTGGTTATTTGATTTCACCTAACAACAAAGTAAGTGCTGATTAGGATAGGTAGGTAGGATTAATATGGCAGCCCGAAAAGGGAATTTTGCAGAGTACAACAACAATTAAAGATTAAGGCATTCTGACCTGCTATTCTTGAATTTTCGCAAGGAAAAGCCATCCCCAAGTAGAGCCACTGTTAGCCTCCTGCTCATAGCAGGTATTCATCTTTCATGATCGACATGTTTACAGGCCAAATACGTCATACTATGCATGCTGCAATTTTCCATATTTGCTACTGAGGCAAGGAGGGCACAAACCTTGTCTGCAAGCATTTGGGGCAGACCAGTGTGATGACCGAGACCCAGACGAGAGGAAGCACAAGAGTTCATTCTTCAATTGGTGGTACTTTGGAATGTCCAGTGGTTTTTTTGTGCAGGTAATACATTAACATGACACACAAGATGAATTTTACAGATCCTGAAATATGTATCAATATGAAGTCCATTGAAGTTGTCAATTTAGTTAAAAGAGCACCTCCTGAAAGTCTGCCCCAATCATTGAAGTTTGTATCATCTGAAACAAATCCTATATTTGAGAAATGTGATAGTGATATTGAGAAACCTTCTCAAGTGATCCCCAAGAGAAATATTTCTGATGAAGTAGCTACAGTGCAAAGCCCGTTTAAATCTGAGCATCCTTCCTGTCAATTAAGGTCATTGGTTGTATCAGGGAACACAGATGTTAAAGCAATGCCCAGTGGAATAGTTATAAGTGATGGTGGCAACAGAAGAAAGGATGAAAACTATGCATATTTTAAGACAAGATCTGGAAAACTTGAACACCATCTTTCTCGCCTTCTTAGCATCCCACGAGAAAGACATGATGAAGTCCTGGACTCAGAGGAGCCTGAGATTGAATATTTGCCTGCTAGGCGCTTCTTTGATGCTCTGCAGGGTCCTGAGTTGGAGATTATTCGGGACTTGGAGGAGTTGGTGATTTCCACTGACCAATTATGGCCATTTCTTTTGCGATTTCCAATATCATGCTTTGGTATCTGTCTTGGTGTTGGAAGTCAAGCCATTCTTTGGAAAACACTTGCAGCAATACCATCCATGGCGTTTTTACATGTTCCTGAAATTATCAATTTGGTATTCTCGTGTCTAGGACTTGTGACACTAATTATAGTTTTTGTGGTATATACACTGAAGTGCATATTTTACTTTGAAGCAGTTCGGATTGATTACTATAATCCTGTTCGTGTGAATTTCTTCTTTGCACCATGGATAGCTTGTATGTTCCTGGCACTTAGGGTGCCACCACAGATAGCAAAATCTATACATCCTTTAACATGGTGTGCTTTTATGTTCCCTGTTCTTTGTTTGGAACTAAAGATATATGGTCAGTGGATGCTAGGAGGTCGTAGAAAATTATCTGAAGTTAGACATATGCCTTTTTTTTAGTTGGAGAATTGAATCTTGGTGGCCCTTATACCATAAGGAATTCTCCGGTGACAGCTAATTGTTGCAAGGTTCTAAACAACACGGGTTTGGACCTTCTTTGTTGTTTTGATGATAGCATGGAGGCAAAGATTGTTGCATGGCATTCCGAGTCATTTCTTACAAGGCATGTGGTGTCAAGAAAAGACTCACATCCGAAGAGTTCAATGCATATGAGCTTGCAACTTGTCAAGTCTCGCATGGTTTCATCAACTCCAGTTCAGATATCTCTTGAACAACTTGGAGTTACAACCCTGAGAACACGCTTAGAGTCCAGCCAATCCAAGAAGAGGGGTCCTGGGTCGTTTGTGGTTGTTGATGTTTCCAAAGAGAATGAGGCTGGCCTCTCTGTCACTGTTTCCCCCATGGTATGTATACATAATCAAAGTGGTCGTTTACTAGAGCTGCGCTGTCGACGGCCACCACAAAGGGAGGGTGCTGCAGCAGTTTGTCTCAAACATGGAGATATTATTGATGATTCAATGGGAGCCTTTGATGCTTTTGATATGTCTGGTGAATCGAAAAAGGCATTAGTATCTTTTGGTCTAGGAAATTACCTTCTCTGTGTTAGGCCTGTAAATGATCAAGCATCCTTTGTAGATGGTGAAATATCTCCTTCCTTTGAGTGGTCAAAAGATTTGAAAGGTGTAAAAGTTGTTTGTATTTCAGGACTTTTTGACAAATTAAGTTATCACATCAAGCAGACATTTTATGGTCAAAATGCAGAGTCAGGCTTTAGCATGATTCATTGTGGCCTAAATAACGTGGGTACGAAGACTAAAGATCTTTATTTCCTAGTCAGAACCACAAAAAGAAAATTATCTGTGGGAACATTGTATACTCCTGAGCATCAAAAGCCACAGTCCCAGATAGTTGCTTTGCAAGAACAGTAGGATATCTTGATCTTGCCGACCATTCAAGTGTCCAATCTTCTGGAAATGAAGATTGCAATGACATCAAGTGATCATTTAGAGACAAAATCAGGAGAGATATTTGAACAAAGTGGTGGCAATCATGCAATTCTTAAGGGTGGACAGAAAGAATACATGTATGCAGATCTTAGTAAGCTTTTTTTTTACAGTAACTCTCTATGATCTGAAACAAACGAGCAGTCCAATAAATGCTAGTGACTGGGGAAAGTTTTCAAACAAATCTAAAGGTGAACTGCATGATCTCGATATAGAGTTGGATTTTGGGGATGGAAAACACATTGCTATGTTAAGGTTATCACGAGGAGATATGGGAAATTTAGAGGTTATCATTTATACCCGATATGCACTTCAAAATGATATTGATATGTGACTCATTTGCTGGGCCTCCCAACAGGAGTCCTTCTTTATGTGGAAAAGGAATGATAAACAGGCTCATGAATCAGGCAACATAATTCCTCTCAATCCTATGTCCAGAATTTCGTGGTTTGAGAAGCATGACAAGATACTCATTCGGAGAGTGGGAGAAAAAGCAATTGCATCATTACTAGATTTGGAAAATTTCTCTGGCTTCATGGAAATTAGTTTAGTAGTTCAGGAAGAAACTAGTTTCAAGGACATAGTGAAGATGGGTATTAATTCCCAGTTGTCTTCATCCAAAAGCTTGGAACCAACACATACTATTCATCTTGTCCCAAGATATATTGCTCTGAATCAATCAAGTGAGAACATTTTGGTCTATCAATGTGATATGCAGGAAACTGAGAATGTTGTGACAGCACTCAGCCCTGGATAGAAAGCTATTCTTCATATGAAAATCTTGGCGGGTGAAGAAAAAGTGGTTTGTCCCAGGGATAAGATTTTCAACATGGGCAGAGTTTCAGGGACAGATTCCTCATTATTTGTTCAATTTTCTTTGAAGGAACCTGGATGGAGTTGGTCTGGACCAATCTGTTCCGCTTCTTTGGGGCGCTTCTTTCTGAAAATGATAAGTTGCTCGAATAGTCATGACAATTCTCAATTAGAAAGCTTCCAGGAGAAGAGGCAACCACGTTTTGCGGTTGTTGATGTCAAAGAAGAAAGAAGTTCATTGATAATGCACTTTGAAATGCAATCTCCTGAAAGTTTACCATATCGAATAGTTAACGGTCTTCGCAAAGCATCAATTCAATTTCATCAAAAGGAGTTAACAGAAACGGATACTTTAGAGCCTGGTGTCACTGTAGGTTATGTTTGGGATAACCTAAATTTACCACATATGCTCTTTGTACAAGGGGCAGGCACCCAGCTTCAGCGTGAAATAATTTTAGACAAGTTGGAATCATGTAAGCATTTCTATAAAAACAGGCAAAGTGGAGTTGGCTTGTCGCTTCTATCTGGTGATCACCTAGAAGGTATAGCACGGTATAGAGGTAATAATGACAGATTAACGGATGAAGTGGATTTTTCAAAGGTGGTATATGAAGTTTATGCAAATATGAGATATATTTCAAGCCAAATTGAAAATCGTATCTGCATTATTTCTCTTTCTACTTCACTTGCAAATGCTAAAGATCTTGGAGAGTGGATTGGTGCTACAACACATGGGCTTTTCAATTTTCCACCTGGTGTTCCTGTACCAATTGAGATTCACATTCAGGGGATTGATATAGCCAATTTTGAGGCTAGAATGCAAGCAATGACTAAGCCAGCATATACATCAATAGTTCAACATGCAAAGGAAGGCATCAGTGGAGCCATTCCGGATGCACTCTCTACGGACGCAAATGATTGCGCAGAGGGAGTCAGAGTCTATTTCCCCGGAAGACATTGCGGGCCAGTGCCCAGAAATTCGAGTTCCAGGCAGGGGAATCAAAAGCTTATGGAACTTTTGCAGTATCTGAAGATACAGAGAATGAACCACTTGGACGTGGCACAGAGATCAGATTGCACCTTAAAGATGAAGCCAGCGAATATTTAGATGAGACTAAATTGAAAGATCTGGTAAAGAAATATTCTGAATTCATTAAATCTATCTTTGGGCAAGCAAAAAAGGTGATTGAACAGTTCAAAGACCTTCATCAAAGTCAAATAAAGCGGCTCAGAGCCATCAAAGATCACCAAGTCATTATTAAACGTATTAAAGCCACCTGAGGCAGCAGAACCGCCTAAATGGTGCTGATAAAAGGATTTAAAGCCCATCTGTTGCAGAAGCGGTGTACAGAGACACATATGGGTATTGTTTTAGTATTCAAGGCACAATTATGGCCAAATAGCCAGCGCATCACAAGAAATGACTCATACTTAAACTCAATTTTGTTGTTGCTGCCTCCAGCGCAGCTTAAATAGATATTTTTTGCATTTATTTCAGTACAGATTAGGATAGAAGCAGTGACTCCATCAGATCTATTTGAGATCTGTTTGTAATAGATATTTTGCCTATTTAAACAACGATGTTCGTTGTTCAAAGTGTGGGAGTTGGTTGATTGATAACCTGATTTGAGACCTGCGCTGTATGCCTTAAGAGATTTTATGAACAGAGATTGCTGGAACACCTTGTTTTTGGACTGTTAATGTGGATTCGATGGCTGAAGAATAAGATTACAGGATTCTTGTACTTCTTCATGGAACATTAAGTTTTTCTCATCTCTTTCTATAGTTGCTATGTTTGCTATATCATATCTGTGTCATGATCTAAACTTGCAGGAAGAAAGAATAGCTCAGATGTCACATAGCCGTGCTCTGTCCTCAATTCTTGTTATTTCTCTATGTTTTCCTTCTAAATTAGCTTATGAATATGAATACCTCTTGGCTCATATTTACATTAGTTTCATTCATATATGAATATCGTTTAGGAAATCTTAATTGCTCCTATATAATGTTCAATCACCTTCCCTCTGTTAGCATAATGAAAGCTTCTTAGCTGCCTTTCGTTCCCTGACATCCATTTCATCCTCATTCAAGCCTGATATTATTCCTTGTTTAACTATTATGCTCTGTAGTTCCTTCTTTGCCAAAGGAAACACACCAGCATCCCTTAATCCTTGACTCCATGCCCAATGCTCTAAACTTCTTACGCTTCGCATGCCAACTCTGCCTGAATAGATCATCCATTCCACAAAACTCAAACAAAAACCCTTGTGCATCATATCTAGCCTAAAATCATTCCCTAAACAAAGCTAAATGCCAAAGAGAGAACCCTCTCTGACTGCTGGTAGGCTAGGACCGACAGTCCAAAGCTTGGTCTGTGGTTACCTCGGCCGTATCCCTTAAGGAGCCAAGGGACAAACTGAGCAATAACATAATGGCGACTCCACTGGGGACCTAAATCATTTTGTTCATCACTGTAAACCTCGCTTTCTGGAGAAAGTGCTCCTTTTCTTCAGAACTTTTTCATGTTTAGTTCTGATCTTTGATGGTGGACAGAGATCAGGCACTTCAAAGTTAAGGCATCCACCTGGCGACTCCACTTCATTTTCAATTAAGACTCCACTGAGGAACGAACCAATTCTACAACCAAATACTCCATATTCCAAAGCATTAAACAGTAAGACAGGATGACCGGGTTCGTGGAAGATCTTTCATTTGATAGAGCTTTAGATGAATTCAGGGAGAGGTTATCAGAACTTCAGCTTGATGAAGAATTTTTCAGATTGGTGTTGTTAAAAAACAGCTGGACGCCCGCATAACCTTTTTCTTGATTTAGTTGTTGAAAGATATGAAAATGAAATTGAACTCTTGCAATCTCAAATTCAATCATGTAATTTTCGCGATCCTAAAGAATTTTCCCAAAATCTTCCTTCCCCAAGTCATGAGGAAATGGTACTACCTTCTGACTTACAGATTGAGGATAATTATGCTTTCAAGGCAAAGACTGAAGGATTAGTTGCAGGGCTTATTACCGAGGATGCAGCTGTTCCATCCGACCAAGAAGGCCCAAAAGAAACTACCCCACATGATGTTTTTATTGGACCTATTGCAGACTACATAGAACTTCTTCTTAACTCAAGTTCTTTAGCATGCTTTCTCTGTGAGGACCAAATACATCAGCAGCGGCCTTTCTATGCCACAATTTTGATTATGGGGGCACATGACCGAATGGTGCTTCCAATTTCATTAACAATCAGCCAGCCAGTTCATCTTTTTCTACAGTTGCTTAAGTGGCTGCACTGGTTATTTGATTTCACCTAACAACAAAGTAAGTGCTGATTAGGATAGGTAGGTAGGATTAATATGGCAGCCCGAAAAGGGAATTTTGCAGAGTACAACAACAATTAAAGATTAAGGCATTCTGGCCTGCTATTCTTGAATTTTCGCAAGGAAAAGCCATCCCCAAGTAGAGCCACTGTTAGCCTCCTGCTCATAGCAGGTATTCATCTTTCATGATCGACATGTTTACAGGCCAAATACGTCATACTATGCATGCTGCAATTTTCCATATTTGCTACTGAGGCAAGGAGGGCACAAACCTTGTCTGCAAGCATTTGGGGCAGACCAGTGTGATGACCGAGACCCAGACGAGAGGAAGCACAAGAGTTCATTCTTCAATTGGTGGTACTTTGGAATGTCCAGTGGTTTTGTTGTGCAGGTAATACATTAACATGACACACAAGATGAATTTTACAGATCCTGAAATATGTATCAATATGAAGTCCATTGAAGTTGTCAATTTAGTTAAAAGAGCACCTCCTGAAAGTCTGCCCCAATCATTGAAGTTCGTATCATCTGAAACAAATCCTATATTTGAGAAATGTGATAGTGATATTGAGAAACCTTCTCAAGTGATCCCCAAGAGAAATATTTCTGATGAAGTAGCTACAGTGCAAAGCCCGTTTAAATCTGAGCATCCTTCCTGTCAATTAAGGTCATCGGTTGTATCAGGGAACACAGATGTTAAAGCAATGCCCAGTGGAATAGTTATAAGTGATGGTGGCAACAGAAGAAAGGATGAAAACTATGCATATTTTAAGACAAGATCTGGAAAACTTGAACACCATCTTTCTCGCCTTCTTAGCATCCCACGAGAAAGACATGATGAAGTCCTGGACTCAGAGGAGCCTGAGATTGAATATTTGCCTGCTAGGCGCTTCTTTGATGCTCTGCAGGGTCCTGAGTTGGAGATTATTCGGGACTTGGAGGAGTTGGTGATTTCCACTGACCAACTATGGCCATTTCTTTTGCAATTTCCAATATCATGCTTTGGTATCTGTCTTGGTGTTGGCAGTCAAGCCATTCTTTGGAAAACACTTGCAGCAATACCGTCCATGGCGTTTTTACATGTTCCTGAAATTATCAATTTGGTATTGTCGTGTCTGGGACTTGTGACACTAATTATAGTTTTTGTGGTATATACACTGAAGTGCATATTTTACTTTGAAGCAGTTCGGATTGAGTACTATAATCCTGTTCGTGTGAATTTCTTCTTTGCACCATGGATAGCTTGTATGTTCCTGGCACTTGGGGTGCCACCACAGATAGCAAAATCTATACATCCTTTAACATGGTGTGCTTTTATGTTCCCTGTTCTTTGTTTGGAACTAAAGATATATGGCCAGTGGATGCTAGGAGGTCGTAGAAAATTATCTGAAGTTAGACATATGCCTTTTTTTTAGTTGGAGAATTGAATCTTGGTGGCCCTTATACCATAAGGAATTCTCCGGTGACAGCTAATTGTTGCAAGGTTCTAAACAACACGGGTTTGGACCTTCTTTGTTGTTTTGATGATAGCATGGAGGCAAAGATTGTTGCATGGCATTCCGAGTCATTTCTTACAAGGCATATGGTGTCAAGAAAAGACTCACATCCGAAGAGTTCAATGCATATGAGCTTGCAACTTGTCAAGTCTGGCATGGTTTCATCAACTCCAGTTCAGATATCTCTTGAACAACTTGGGGTTACAACCCTGAGAACACGCTTAGAGTCCAGCCAATCCAAGAAGAGGGGTCCTGGGTCGTTAGTGGTTGTTGATGTTTCCAAAGAGAACGAGGTTGGCCTCTCTGTTACTGTTTCCCCCATGGTACGTATACATAATCAAAGTGGTCGTTTACTAGAGCTGCGATGTCGACGGCCACCACAAAGGGAGGGTGGTGCAACAGTTTGTCTCAAACATGGAGATATTATTGATGATTCAATGGGAGCCTTTGATGCTTTTGATATGTCTGGTGAATCGAAAAAGGCATTAGTATCTTTTGGTCTAGGAAATTACCTTCTCTGTGTTAGGCCTGTAAATGATCAAGCATCCTTTGCAGATGGTGAAATATCTCCTTCCTTTGAGTGGTCAGATGATTTGAAAGGTGTAAAAGTTGTTTTTATTTCAGGACTTTTTGACAAATTAAGTTATCACATCAAGCAGACATTTTATGGTCAAAATGCAGAGTCAGGCTTTAGCATGATTCATTGTGGCCTAAATAACGTGGGTACAAAGACTAAAGATCTTTATTTCCTAGTCAGAACCACAAAAAGAAAATTATTTGTGGGAACACTGTATACTCCTGAGCATCCAAAGCCACAGTCCCAGATAGTTGCTTTGCAAGAACAGCAGGATATCTTGATCTTGCCGACCATTCAAGTGTCCAATCTTCTGGAAATGAAGATTGCAGTGACATCAAGTGATCATTTAGAGACAAACTCAGGAGAGATATCTGAACAAAGTGGTGGCAATCATGCAATTCTTAAGGGTGGACAGAAAGAATACATGTATGCAGATCTTAGTAAGCTTTTTGTTTTACAGTAACTCTCTATGATCTGAAACAAACGAGCAGTCCAATAAATGTTGGTGACTGCGGAAAGTTTTCAAACAAATCTAAAGGTGAACTGCATGATATTGATATAGAGTTGGATTTTGGGGATGGAAAACACATTACTATGTTAAGGTTATCACGAGGAGATATAGAACATTTAGAGGTTATCATTTATACACGATATGCACTTCGAAATGATACTGATATGCAACTCATTTGCTGGGCCTCCCAACAGGAGTCCTTCTTTATGTGGAAAAGGAATGATAAACAGGCTCATGAATCAGGCAACATAATTCCTCTCAATCCTATATCCAGAATTTCGTGGTTTGAGAAGAATGACAAGATACTCATTCGGAGAGTGGGAGAAAAAGCAATTGCATCATTACTAGATTTGGAAAATTTCTCTGGCTTCATGGAAATTAGTTTAGTAGTTCGGGAAGAAACTAGTTTCAAGGAAATAGTGAAGATGGGTATTAATTCCCAGTTGTCTTCATCCAAACGCTTGGAACCAACACATACTATTCATCTTGTCCCAAGATATATTGCTCTGAATCAATCAAGTGAGAACATTTTGGTCTGTCAATGTGATATGCAGGAAACTGCGAATGCTGTGACAGCACTCAGCCCTGGACAGAAAGCTATTCTTCATATGAAAATCTTGGCGGGTGAAGAAAAAGTGGTTTGTCCCAGGGATAACATTTTCAACATGCGCAGAGTTTCAGGGACAGATTCCTCATTATTTATTCAATTTTCTTTGAAGGAACCTGGATGGAGTTGGTCTGGACCAATCTGTTCTGCTTCTTTGGGGCGCTTCGTTCTGAAAATGAGAAGTTGCTCGAATAGTCATGACAATTCTCAATTAGAAAGCTTCCAGGAGAAGAGGCAACCACGTTTTGCGGTTGTTGATGTCAAAGAAGAAAGAAGTTCATTGATCATGCACTTTGAAATGTAATCTCCTGAAAGTTTACCATATCAAATAGTTAACGGTCTTCGCAAAGCGTCAATTCAATTTCATCAAAAGGAGTTAACATAAACGGATACTTTAGAGCTTGGTGCCACTGTAGGTTATGTTTGGGATAACCTAAATTTACCACATGTGCTCTTTGTACAAGGGGCAGGCACCTAGCTTCAGCGTGAAATAAGTTTAGACAAGTTGGAATCATGTAAGCATTTCTATAAAAACAGGCAAAGTGGAGTTGGCTTGTCACTTCTATCTGGTGATCACCTAGAAGGTATAGCACGGTATAGAGGTAATAATGACAGATTAACAGATGAAGTGGATTTTTCAAAGGTGGTATATGAAGTTTATGCAGATATGAGATATATTTCAAGCCAAATTGAAAATCGTATCCGCATTATTTCTCTTTCTACTTCACTTGCAAATGCTAAAGATCTTGGAGAGTGGATTGGTGCTACAGCACATGGGCTTTTCAATTTTCCACCTGGTGTGCATCCTGTACCAATTGAGATTCACATTTAGGGGATTGATATAGCCAATTTTGAGGCTAGAATGTAAGCAATGACTAAGCCAGCATATACGTCAATAGTTCAACATGCAAAGGAAGTCATTGGTGGAGCCATTCCGGATGCACTCTCTACGGACGCAAATGATTGCGCAGAGGGAGTCAGAGTCTATTTCCCTGGAAGACATTGCGGGCCAATGCCCAGAAATTCGAGTTCCAGGCAGGGGAATCGAAAGCTGACGGAACTTTTGTGGTATCTGAAGATACAGAGAATGAACCACTTGGACGTGGCACAGAGATCAGATTGCACCTTAAAGATGAAGCCAGCAAATATTTAGATGAGACTAAATTGAAAGATCTGGTAAAGTAATATTCTGAATTCATTAAATCTATCTCTGGGCAAGCAAAAAAGGTGATTGAACAGTTCAAAGACCTTCATCAAAGTCAAATAAAGCGGCTCGGAGCCATCAAAGATCACCAAGTCATTATTAAACGTATTAAAGCCACCTGAGGCAGCGGAACCGCCTAAACGGTGATGATAAAAGGATTTAAAGCCCATCTGTTGTAGAAGCGGTGTACAGAGACACATATGGGTATTGTTTTAGTATTCAAGGCACAATTATGGCCAAATAGCCAGCGCATCACAAGAAATGACCCATACTTAAACTCAATTTTGTTGCTGCTGCCTCCAGCGCAGCTTAAATAGATATTTTTTGCATTTATTTCAGTACAGATTAGGATAGAAGCAGTGACTCCATCAGATCTATCTGAGATCTGTTTGTATAGATATTTTGCCTATTTAAACAACGTTGTTCGTTGTTCAAAGTGTGGGAGTTGGTTGATTGATAACCTGATTTGAGACCTGCACTGTATGCGTTAAGAGATTTTATGAACAGAGATTGCTGGAACACCTTGTTTTTGGATTGTTAATGTGGATTCGATGGCTGAAGAATAAGATTACAGGATTCTTGTACTTCTTCATGGAACAATAAGTTTTTCTCATCTCTTTCTACAGTTGCTATGTTTGCTATATCATATCTGTGTCATGATCTAAAATTGCAGGAAGAAAGAATAGCTCAGATGTCACATAGCCATGCTCTATCCTCAATTCCTGTTATTTCTCTATGTTTTCCTTCTAAATTAGCCTATGAATATGAATAGCTCTTGGCTCATATTTACACTAGTTTCCTTCATATATGAATATCGTTTAGGAAATCTTAATTTCTCCTATATAATGTTCACTCACCTTCCCTCTGTTAGCATAATGAAAGCTTCTTAGTTGTCTTTCATTCCCTGACATCCATTTCATCCTCATTCAAGCCTGATATTATTCCTTGTTTAACTATTATGCTCTGTAGTTCCTTCTTTGCCAAAGAAAACACACCAGCAGCCCTTAATCCTTGACTCCATGCCCAATTCTCTAAACTGCTTACGCTTCGCTTGCCAACTCTGCCTGAATAGATCATCCATCCCGCCAAACTCAAACAAAAACCCTTGTGCATCATATCTAGCCTGAAATCATTCCCTAAACAAAGCTAAATCCCAAAGAGAGAGCCCTCTCTGACTGCTGGTAGGCTAGGACCGGCAGTCCAAAGCTTGGTCTGTGGTTACCTCGGCCGTATCCCTTAAGGAGCCAAGGGACAACCTGAGCAATAACACCACCAAGCCTAGGGAAGATATTTTTGTCTACGGTCATAGATTTTTCATAACAAATTAGTGACCATACTAGGGAATGGTGTATTCCCTTGGTGGTTTCTTTGTCCATTGTGCTTGTATTACCTCTTTTTCAGACCTTTATTATCTTATTTAGTCAAGAACAAGCCTAGGAATACATTTCATTGAGTCTCAATTGCAATCCTTGTGTCGAAACTTTAAATACCTACACCAACGCATCCTCTGGTCTTGTGAGATCATTGCACCCTAGTTGAGCCTTCTCTGTGCCTACATTACATAACACTGGTGCCTCCTTTGCACCTGTGTTGGCCCCTGTTCATGCAAAAAAAATATGTGTTTTGATTTTCTCTCTAACTAGCCTTGTTCCAGTTGCTCTTCCTTGACTCTCTGAGTGTCTTTTGGTCTCTTTGAAGCCTCCTTTTGGTTTGCTTTTGTTTTTTAGTGCCCTTGGTAAGGATTTGTTTATATTTTGATTTGTTCCTATCATTAGGCTATTTGCAAACTAAAATTATTCGATCATTGAGTGCTTAGATGAATTGGTGTTCTAGTCATCATTCTGAAAAGCTTGTTTGAATCAATGATTAAACTTTACATCTTAGTTTTATTCATTTTTGAAAATTAAGAGACTTGAATAGAAAAATCTTTCCATTGTCATTTAGGGTTTTGTATGTGCATCAACATTGCAATAGTTGCATTTAAAAGGGAGTTGTATTTTGCACATTATTTGTTTCATATTCTTTGTCTCTTCCCTTCCTTAGATATATTTTCATTGAATGACAAAGATTTAATTTCCTCATGCTAGATTTCATTTTAGGATATTCAGGTGACATTCGCAGTGAGCCCCAAAATTGAAACTTAATTGAAGATAAACATCAAAATTTATTGAATCAACCTATAGAGTGTTTGTAACATTAACGCAAACATTTAGAAGTGTAAGCTACAAGCGTGTTCCAACGTCATTAAATGTAGGAGTTGTTTTTATTTTATAGTGTTACATCCTTGGGGTGAAATCTCATCCCACGTACATGAGTGTATAGGATCGTTCTCCACGTACCTTTGGGTATATTGGATGGTGCTCCATGCACGTAAAGTATATGGGAACACTCTCATCAAACAGTGACACATTAGACAGCACTACAACGGATTGCACTTCGATGTATCGTCGAGTATTTTTTGGAATTCCACTATAGTTTTCTATCATCACCATAAGTAACTGAGTCGGTTGCCTTATGTACCGTGATACACAGAACACAACATTTGGGGAGATTTCCTACACATACATTAATTCCTTGGTTCGCCAAGGTGTATATTTCAGTTCACAGTTACTTGGTAATCCTTTATGCCTAAATTAACCTGTTTTTGATTTATTTTTGTGTTAATTTTAAAATGTAGTATCCAACGTGGAAGAACAAAATCTCTCACTCTGTCATTCACGTAGAATGTAAAATAAGCCTCCTCTTCCACCAGAGACTACTCCTGGTTGTTGTTAGAATAATAAGAATATGCAAACTACCAAATTGGGAAATTCAGGAACTACTTTTGGTCCTCCTCCTGAATATGATCAACCAGAATCATATTTCCCTATGATATTGAGCCCAAGATTACCTCTACTCTTATAGGTGAATTTGACACAATTGAAACAGAAGTACCTAAAACCTTATGCCTAAGGTTATTGAGCCTGACTTTCCTAAGTCAAAATATTTATTTCCTAAGGTTGTCAAACCTGAGTAACCTTAGCCATCTTCACTTGTTACTTCAGAACCTTCCCCTTCTCTTCCTTTGTCTTAGACAGAACCTACATCCATATATCTTGGACCCGATGGTGAACCTCTTCCATACGGTCTTGTGAGTATTGAAGAGATCCCATAAGAAGAGTCTCATCCTTATACTCTTTTTCATTGAAGTGGACTCCATTTTTATTAAACTAGTCCTCTTCCTCCTCTTCAAAATCCAGCACAAATCACTTTACCTGATTCTTTTGACTTACCCGTGGATTTCTCATGGAAATATTCATTGGGATTGTTAACCATGACTGGATCTGATATGACTTCCCAACATGTGTCCAACACTATGGTTGATACATCAAATGTTGCTTCCTCACCCATGTTTGCAACATCACCAAAGGCACATCTGTATGGTGGCATGTCCATCCCACCTGGAAATTAGTATTTATCTAGTACCTTCTCTAGTGTAGCTTCCAGTCCTCAAACCTGTCCCATGTCATCCATTTTGGGAATTGCATCTGGAACTTCCCTTTTGAACACTACTTAGTCTACTCCTTCTCCTTTTCCTACACCTAGTGCGAAAGGATATCTTCAACAACCTAACTCTACTTATGTTGGGTGCCCTCCATATGGGGTGCATTTTCCTCCATCATCCCCTCCTCCTATGGCAGGGGGGAGCCTATTTTTGGTATTCCTCAAATTGGTAATTAGCCTTATTATAATCCTCCTTATTCTGGGATGGTTTCCAATGTTTGGGAACCTAATTTGCCCATCCAATCTGGTTTGATTTTGGACCGATTGTTGAATTCTCAACATGTTTCTTCTTCATCTCAAATTCCTACCCTTCAATATGTACCTCAACAAGCTCAAATATTTGTAAGTCAATATTTGTAGGTTTCTATCGCATCTCAACCTATTCCATTGGTATCTCGTACCCCTCAGCCTTTACAAGGTACCTTACAATCTCAACCGCTTGGGCAAGGTATTCCTCAAATTTCTGTAGGACAGACTATGTATATTATGGAACAACCTCAATTGGATTTACCTTATGTCGGGATGATGCAAAATCCTGCGGGGCAATAGCATAGACCTTATCAATGTATTCCTCAAGTGCCTTGTCAAGGCCAACATATCCAAACCCAATCATCCCATCCTTTGCAACGTTATCTTGGGGTTGTTCAACAAGGTTATGCATATGTTGGTTACTAGAATCCTCCTTATTCTGGTGCCCAAGTTCCTCTTTATCAGAACCCTACTTATACGGGAATGCAGGTACATGTTTCTCAGTCTATTCCTTCTTATCCATGCTATCCTTCACTAAATTTTAACCAACAGTTACCTTTTGTGGCGACTCTCGAATTTACGGACTCGACTCGGCTCACCAATGATCTCATCGCTCATTTGCCTTGGTGGCCAATAATTCCTACCAAATTGCCTTTTGATATACCAAAATTCATTGGGAATCTTGGAGAAGACCCGTCGACCCATGTCATGACATATCATCTATGGTGTTCTTCGAACTCCCTTAACAATGATTCCATATGATTACATATTTTCCAACATACTCTTATAGGTACCACAAAACAATGGTACTTTGAGTTACCTAGATCTTCGTTTCACAATTTCAGTTCCTTAGCTACCACCTTCCTCATACATTTCCAGTTATCCAACTAGTATGAAACTAGAATGGAACTTTTGACCAACTTTAAACAAACTAAAGCTACTCACATCTCTTATCACATTCATGAGTTGTGGTAGCATCAACAATTGGCTAAGACCTATGTCTCGGATCAATTGTTGGCAGAATGGTTCATTAAATCCCTATTTCCATCAATCACAGAGGATGTAGCTAAACGCGGGGTCATGACTGAAGAGAAAGTGATTGCTCATGCTCATTATTTTGACCTCATCTATACCCAATCTAGCACACTCTATGAAAAGATACCAGATGCTCTGAGACCTTAAAACGTTGTTCCTCCAACTCCTGGTAAAGAATCTCATGTTTTTTATGGCATCATTAGTTTTTCAATTCGCAGATAGTGAGTAAACCATCTGGTGTTGATCTCACAACATCTGCCCAAAGCTCTTTATCCAATCCTCATGTGGCTTCTTCTTCCGATATAAATATCGTTTCATATGTTAAGGGAAAATCTCAACAGCAAGAAGAAAGGAAAAGGAAAAAAGAAGAGAGATTCTTCACCACAAGATAAACAAAAAAATCAGTCCTCTAATGAGAAATGAAAGCATTACTACCCATGCTTGATCTACAATGAGGAGAAATTTACTCATGACTATCCTCACCACGCGGAAGTGAACCAATTTCTAAAGTCTTCCACTTCTTTGGCTAGGTTGACTAACTCGTTTCCCAATCAAGAGACCCACATGGTTTCTCGGGACCCTTATTCCTCTAACAAGGTTTTAATGCTTTCCTCCATGAAGCCTAATATTATGTTATCGTGGCTACTCGGAACAAGGACTATGGTAATGTGAATCCTCCTCATAGTCAGGCTACTGATCAACCTACCAGTCGGCATCACCTTCATCTAATCCTACTTCAGCCATGATTCCTATAGAGTTAACTATTATTCCTATGAAGGGTGTTATTCATAAATATTATTTCAACCCTCGTGCGAGGACTGCTCAAAATTATAACGTAGTTGAAGACTTGGCTCAGTCTCCATCATCCATGTCGATCCTCGAGGTGTTGCAAAAGTGTCCTACCCAGAAAAAGGATTTGCTTTCAGCTATCAGATGTGTGGACCCTTCAAATTCCAAATTAGTTGTTTTCAATCATGAAAACTATACCCCTCACCTTCTGGCTCAATTGAATTTTATCATCTGGGTCATTGTCCATGGTAAGAATATTCATCATTCTATATTAGATGAGGGAGCCTCGACTTGTATCATGTTTATATCCTACTAGCAAGCGAGTTTCTCCTCAACTAAGTTAGTCACCTGCCACATTGAAATCTTTTGATGGGAGAAAGTATAAACCTTGTGGAATTTTGAACTCCTTACAAGTAGAATTAGGGGGGAAATTGTATCCATAGAAGTTGAACTTCTTGACAGACCTCTTGATTATAATATTTTATTGGGTCACACATGGGTTTACACTCTGGTTGTTGTCACTTCAACTCATTTTCATATGGTCACCTTTCCTCATAAAGGCGGGATTGTGGCCATTGACCAACTCACCTTCTTTGCCTCTACTTCTCATGTTATTGGAAGTGTCTCACTTGTAGGGGAAACTATACATTCTTATCAGCATGTAGGGGTTGTGCTACTGAACGATTCCTCGCTCATGGGAACCTTTTTGCTCCCTCCTCCTATACTTCCTGACAGCTCATCGTCGGTTTCTTATATCAATATGATATCATCTTCTACTATCCTGACTGATGCATGGATTGTATCAGATGAAGCTAACATCCATAGTTTTGGTGACCAGATTTCTCTTAGCCCTATTAAGCTTGATTACAAATCCATTTGTTTGGCTTGTGCATCTTATACCTTTTATTCGATCAATTCAGTCGATTAGATTATTGCATGTCTTCTGATTCATTCTCTATTATATTCTCTACCAGTGAGATCATCGTGGAGATCATGATGCTAGATGATGTGCCGTAGGACGATCATCACCATCATTCCTCCTTACCAAATTCCATTAAGTATCATATCAGTCATGTATATCTACCCAATCTCGTCGAGTCTTTTACAAATTCCATTTCTATTCACAAAGTTGATTCCAAAAAGAATCTCTCAAATATTGAAGAGATGATACCTATTGATATCTCTATTAAACCAGGTATTGTCAAAAAATTTCACATTGGTGTGTCTTGTTCTCCATTTGAGATTAATACCTATAAAACCCTATTTCGGGAGGTTCACTATGTCTTTTCCTAGACCTATGATGAAATTCCAAGTATCAACCCAAATATAGTGGTGCATGAGATTAAAATGTATCCTGAGGCTAAACTAGTTCGGCAGTGCCTCCTTCTGGTCCATCCCAAGAAAGATGATGTGATAAAGAGTGAAGTTGAAAAACTTATTTGTGTTTCATTTCATCTACCCTATTCCTTTAACCAATTGGGTGTCAAATATTTTTCCTGTCATGAAGAAACAGGGGACAATTTGTGTATGCGTCGGTTATCGGGATGTGAAGTGCACTTGTCCAAAGGATAATTACCTAACCCTGTTCATCGACCAGATTGTTGATGACTGTGTCGGTTTCGAAATCTATTCATTCATGGAAGGTTTCTCCAGATATAATCAAATCAACATTCTCACAGTGGATCAACCTAAAACTGCATATATATGTCCCTAGGTTACATTTTCCTACCAGAAAGTCCCATTTGGTTAAAAGAATGTTGGGGCCACATTTCAATGGGGAATGGGTTATGCTTTTCATGACATTAAACACATCGTGCAGCCTTATTTAGATAATCTCCCTGCTCATTCTAAATATCAGGTCAATCACCCAATGTATCTGAGGCCCATTTTCTTACAGTGTAGACATTATAGTATTCGACTAAATCCACACAAATGTATGTTCTTCATTAGTTCTGGTCAACTTCTTGGTTTTGTTATTTCAAAATATGGAATTCATATTGATTCTCTAAAAGTACAGGCAATCGTCCCTAATTACTCACCTTCTTAAGAAAGGGGTTCCCTTCTATTGGGAAAATGTTTCTCAAACGGTGTTTGATGCCCTAAAAGATGTACTGATTCCGGCATCTCTTTTATATCCCCATGATTACCAGAGTGATTATTTCCTATATCTCGTTGCTTCCATTTATACTATAGCAATGGTATTGGTCCAAGAAGATGATGTAGGGACTGAACATCCCATACATTATCTGAGTTGGAATCTCAATGATACAGAAGCCAGGTATACCCACGTAGAAAAGTTGGCTTTAGCGGCCATTCAAGCTGCTCAAAGGTTTTGCTATTACATCTTGCTCTGGAAAACTACAGTTATTTCAGATAGCAACCCTATGGCGTATATTTTATCACATCAATTGTTGGGGGTGGGGGGGGAATACTCTAAATGGATCATCATCTTGCAGATTTTGACCTAGAATTCATAAAATCCAAGTCAAATAAATCCCTAGTTTTCTTTGATCTTATGTGCAACCTTCCTTCCCCTAATTCTGAATTGACATCTTATGATTCCATCCCTGACAAGTCATTGTTTTTTATTTCGTCATATGACCTATGGTATGGATACATTCTGATATATCTCCAGACCCGTACTTCCAGTCTAATACCTCTCACTCCTACCAGCAACGTACTTGATACCAAGCCAGAAATTACATCATTATCGGTGACACCCTTTATCGACCTGGTATTGATACGATTTTACGAAGGTACCTCACATATGAGGAGGCCAAGAAAGTCCTTAATGAATGCCACTTAGGGGCATCTAGTGGTCATTTTTCTGGTTATGCTACCACACAGAAGATCCTACGCGTTGGTTACTTTTGGTCTACCATTTTTCAAGATTGTATTCTCTTTGTCCAGAAGTGTGATGCATGCCAAAATTATGATCATAAGACACGTGCTCTGCCTGCTCCATTGCATCTCGTTATCACCATCAGACCTTTTTCGAAATGGGGTATCGAATTCATGACATGTAACCCTCACTTGGTTGGGGGGCATGGTTATATCATTGTCGTAGTAGATTATTTTACTAAATGAGTCAAGGTGGTGCCTATATTTAACAACACTAGCGAAAAAACTACATATTTCTTTTTCAATCATGTTATCGTATGGTTTGGTGTTTCGCAAGCCATAGTTACTGATCATGGAAAGTATTTATGGAATCATATGATGTCCAAACTAACTACTAACTTGGGACTTTCCCAAGAAATTTCCACTCCTTACTATCCTCACACTAATGGACAAGTTGAGGCTATCAATAAAGTTCTCAAAACTATGCTTTAATGTATGTTAGGGGTCCATAAATTAGACTGGCACTTGCTTCTTTATGTTTACTTGTGCATATACCAAACCTTAGTAAGGACTGCTACTGGATTTACACCCTTTCAGTTGGTTTATGGTCGGGAAGCAATCCTTCCAATCAAATGTGAGATTTCGTCACTAAAACTAGTTTTATAACTTCTTCCTGTCACTTTTATAGAAGAGGAATGTATTTTATATCTAACCCACTTAGATGAGACATGACGTGATGTTGCTTTAACTAATGAGGCTCATGAAAGACATATCAAGGCGCAATACAACAAAAGTGTCAAGCCACGTGTCTTCTCAGAAGGAGACCTTGTTCTTTTATATGTTCTTTTATATGATCAAGAATCTGATAAGTTAGGATCAGGAAAGTTCCAACCTATGTGGTGAGTTCCATATATTTTCAAGCGTGTTCTTGCAAAAGGGGCCTATGAGTTAGTTGATTTTTATGGAGTTCCACTAGCACAACCTAGAAATGACCTAAAGAAATACTATGCTTGATCTCATGCGTAGTAACACTGTGTACATATTGTATATAGGTATGTTGGGTGCGTTTGCAGTGTGTCTCTTCAGAATTTCCTATGGTTTTTGTTGATTCCTTTAACAATTGGTTTGAAGATGTTGACATCCCTTGAACCATATTTTGGTTATGTTGATGCTGCTAGTCGTAGTACTCGGAACCTATCCTCTGCAGTGTGGGTTATCTTTGCTCCAAATGAGGAGTTAGTGAATCTATAAGGGATTTGTATTGGTTTCTCTACCAAGAACATCGTTGAGTATAGCATAGTGGTCAAGCTACTGCCTGATATTATTTCACATGGTATCTATAATTTAGTCATCAAACTTGACTCACATCTCATGGTACTACAACTCACTAATGTTTATTCGATTAGAAGTCCTACCATCCTTCGCATGTTCTTAAGGGTTCGCATTCTCAAAAGACATTTTGATTTCATACCATATGAACATATTTCTAGAAATATAAACACATTGACAGATGTGCTTGCTAATCATAATTTAGATAGACATTTGCAATGAATGTAAATATGTTTCAATACACATCACATCTATTGAAATCATAATAGGAACACGAAAACACTAAATATATATATATATATATATTTATATATAATAATTATATATTTAGTATATATATTATAATATATCTATATTTATATCTATATATATATATATCTATATATATATTATATATATGTTAAGTTTGGTTTTACAAAATTTTGTGCTCGAGACCACATATGGCCACACGGACCACATAAAAACTACATGCAAATATCTAAGTAGACTAATTAAATTGTTCATGATAACATGCCACTACACGAGCTATCTTGTGCAGTAGCTAACCAATACAGCTAGGCACTCCTATTTTGTGTTGTTGAAGTCGCATCAGAATTTGGTCAATCACAGTCTCATATATCCCGTTTGTCAACCGATCCGTGTGGCACTGCACCTTTATTAGGATCTCAGCTACATCAATATCTCATAGTGCATCCCATCCTACTGCAACAACATGTACTGGTTCTACTACCTTCTGTGGTTTTTCTCGTGCACGAAGGAGATATGAAGAACCTATCATTCGAATAGGCCCAATATTTGCATGAGAAAATCAATAGTTTAGTCTCGGAAACATCAAAAACATAAAAAAAAATTGTTAAACTTTCAAAAATTCAAATGGTCAAAATATTTTACATGTAACACCCCATCGCTCACCCTTAGGAAGTACGATCTCAGGTTCATCATGAAAATCCATCCCTGCATATGGATAGTAATTGATCATAATGAACTCTCTACACACCCATCCGAAGAAGGCTGGTGAAAAATTGGTCTTCGATGGACCTACATGTCAGGACATATGATCTATCTACCTCCTCATCTGTGGAAACCTTAGATCAATGGGCTTGAGTGTAATCTATTGAGGCTATAGTAATGGAACTCGTTCTAGAGAAAAATACACCAAGATAGAACTTTATCCAAATTTTTAAACTTTCCCTTTCTTTCTTTAGGCAGTTGTTCTTTCATATTGACCAACATTCCCTTGCTCCAATTGAAGATGGTTGGCTCCAAACACTCCACACCATACTGCATGTATGATATGTTAGCTACATGAAGTGTTTACTTACCCGCCAATTTGGAAATGATGAATAAGATTGTTCTTAAAGGCAAATGGGTTACATCTTTTATGCTAATATTTCCATCCCTAGCTGGCTTGGCTTGAGGTCTAGAATAAGTGGTAATATAATCTTTCACCATTTCTCCACCCCTTCTCCCACCTAGGAGAGAAATGGGGGCACATCTCATGGATAATCCTGTCATAAAATATATGTCCTCTACCATTATCACGAACAGATGTTCCCCATAAATGAATGTTTGTGCTTGCACATCCCATGAATGAACAAGATGCACCAGTAATTCCATTTGCTGCCTCATACCAAGAAGCCAGAAAAATTTCAACAATCCACAATTTTTCAGTGCCTGGATGGTAGCAGGATCATTAGCTACATTCAAATATTATTCTTCATGTTCTCTTTCTCTCCAGATAAAGGTCATTTTGTACTAATGAAGACATGAAACATCAAGAAGAGACTCATTAGGATTCATTCCATGAAAGAAAACTATAAAAAATTGAAGGGAAACTGGAAAACACATTTTATATTTGCACTCAATGCAACCCTATGAGCAGAAACATTGTGTTGAACCCCTCTCTGAAGTGTATTCTCACTTAGGTGCAATGCACCTTTCAACCATCTATGCCTGTGTTGGTCCTAGGGCGAATTATTTGAACCCCAGGGTCCTCAAAAATACCTAAAACTTGCATGAAAACACAAAATGGGACCATGAATTGAAGGAGAAAGGTATTAGCTCTTACTTGGAAGTGACGGTACTTGAAATTATCCATCGGATTAAGCGCAATCAGTTGCAGAAGATAAAGGGAAAAAACTACTCAGAACTCTCATTGTTGAAGGTAAATGTGAGATGGTAAAGATGAATAGTCATTTTGAATATTTATGGTTGTTTCTTCCATTATTTTATTAATATTTAATGTTTTGACCTAGTTACAACCCATTTCTACTATGAAACAGGTATTTTTAATCCTTTTTGTGATGTTTTGAGTAGGTCGACTGTTGTTTGATGGATTGTGTCATGTTTTGAACGAATTATATTGACTGATGAGCACACTTTTATCACTTTTTCAGACTCTGTAAACTTATGAAAAAGGAACCCTCTGGAGTCCTCTTTCAACTCTTTTCAGACTCTCAAAATATGAAAATATTTTCGAGCACTTGTCTTTCCGAACTTGTTAAAATAAATGAAAAGATGTCTACTCAGTATAAGTTTAACCCTTTTCTAGACTAAGATAGACAACTTACGAAAAAGGAATACCTTAGTCGAACATGAATAAGAGGTTCTCTTGGGAATTATTTTATGCCTTTTTGGACCTAAGGGACTATCTATGAAAAGCAGCATCTGGAGTTTTCTTTTTCGCCTCTTTTTCAAGCTCTCTAAACATAAAAAATATGTCGAGTTATACCTTCACTAGACTCATTAAAACATCAAATAGTGATGGACTCATCATTCATGATGGGATGAACCACTCCTTCTCTCGGTCTGTTAAATATTCTCAGAGGGATTCATCAAAAGGATGAACTTACAGATCAAGCAGATGTTATCCTCCTCAATCTTGTTAAAAAATAAAGAGGTACTGACCAGTCACGGTTGAGGAATTTGGGAAAACATGGTACTCCATTTTTTTAATGGCAACTATTCGCTCTTGAACATGAAACTCTTCCACTTCATCTCTATGGTTGTTGGGTTGGGAAATCTGTTTTTCTTTTGGTTTATCATACCTTTTCAAAGCCTTTTTTTTTTTTTGGGTCAATATTGCCAACTCAATTCAGTTTCACCGTTTTGTTCAAGACAAGTCATTCAATCAATATCTTCTACAATACTCTTAAGTAGTCATTCCATGTTTACCTTTCCTAATCCAGTTCCATATCAACATCATTTTGATCATTCTCTCTCAAATCTTCATACCCATTTTGTGTCATTGATCAGGGATACATCAAGGCCCTCCTACGACAGGTCGCTTCATGTCGATATCATCTCATTATCCAAGAAGTTGACTTAGAAACAGTCCTTCAGTACCTTGGTTCTTGCATACATTAATGGCAAGTTTCCTTACTCTCGTTGATATTTTTTCCATCATTGGACTTCGACCGAAAGATTCTGTGTGGTGTTCGACATCAACTCATTTATTCACACCATACAGATAGTATCGTAGT
Organism: Pinus taeda; assembly: GCA_000404065.3. NCBI lineage: Eukaryota > Viridiplantae > Streptophyta > Pinopsida > Pinales > Pinaceae > Pinus > Pinus taeda. Next base: position 270,084 of record APFE031131795.1, read on the forward strand.
ACATTAAGAACCATTAACATCATTTGTGTTTTCTCTCACATATGTTAATGGCCTACATCATTGGTTGGTAATCAGATGGTTTCTACCATGTTAGACTCCATCTCATTGATTCACATGGTTAGACTCGTACATTGGTTGTTCGTGTGAATGAGATAGAAGACTCCAGATCTAGTTTCATCCATATGGGATGCAATTTTAGGTGTAATACAAGATCACAATGTATGATGGCTATGATCGTATAGACAGTCATACAGTCATGGGTCCACCATTTTTCATCTGCGGATGGGTCTTTTTATCATTGTACATCTAATGTTAGCTTATGTGATGAGTAATGCCTCCCTTAGCAAATATGTCATGATGTAAATGTATTGTATCATATTATGATCTCACCGGTTGTTGTTGATCCTGACTTATCACAAGGTAAAGCACTTCAATCATCAATTATCATTTTTGAATTTTCACTTTAAGGGGGAATTTGTTATAGGACATTTTAACATCTATTTAATAGGCCTTAAAACGTGATCATTCACATCCTTTAAACACTTTTCCATCCTCCCTACACAAATCCCTAAGCATGATTCTTTCTAATCCCTGAGTTGCTGCCTAAAAGTACCTTATTTCATTCATTTTTAGGACCAACGCACCCTAGCCCCTCATTGGCCAGCATTGACTACCAGGTTTCCCTACTCTACACCTATGTTGATCACTAGTAGGTTGCTTAGTGTTCAATCTAGAGAATTAGGTTGAATTCAGGATTTTTCATCCCTTATCCCTTGAGCTCATCCTTTCATTAAGAGTGGATCTCAAGCTTAGATTGGTAAAAGGATAAGAATTCATGAACTACCTCCTTCACCTATATATTTACAGCCATCCATAGGCAAGGGGTTGGCTTGTGGAGAGTGATTCTATCCTTATGTTGTCGATGTGAAATATATCATTCCATGCATTACAGTGATTAGTGGTGCACTTTGTGGCAAGGAAAGGACAAGTCAACTTGGAGGAGCTCTTCTACAAGATTAACACCTATTTTTGCTTGTAACTCACTCCATTTTTATTAACACAAATATTTCTTTGTTTTCCTATATATGATGTTATGGTTTCATATATTTCAATACCATGTTGATCTATTCAATAAAGTGATTAGATGATGCTACATAGATCGCGTAGATTGTTGGCTTGTGTTGTCTGATTATGCAAGTTCTAATTATAGCCAAGGAAGGAGCGAATCATACGAAAAATTCCATGTAGGCTTCATCTTGTTATCTATTTACTTTAAGGAAAACAATAGTCCCTTTGTCTTTATGTTGTTCTAGGTCAGTCCACCAGGCCTAAGGAAGACACTTCTATCCACAATTGTAGATTTTGCATAATAGATATTTTGGACAAAAAAAAAATAATATGATATTGAAATTGAGGAATTCAAATTTCCTTGTAAACTAGATTCATAGGAGAAAATGGCATAGAAAAAGGTTTTCAAAAACTATCCATTTAGGCATCCAAAAACTAATTGTTCCAGCTTTGTCCTTGAGTTGCCTACCATACACCCTGTCAATTTTTTGGTCATAAATGTTTCCTTTGAGATCCAAATTGAGTGATTAAAGTTGGGTTAGAAAGTATAAATAAAGGGTTACTTTACTTAGGAATGGGTTTCAAAAATTAATAATTTTAGTCTCTCAAATTTTTATTGTCATGACTATGTTCCTAAGCTACCTGCTCTATGTTCAGCCACTATTTTGGTCATAATTTCTTCATATGCAATCCATATTAACAACAGCAAAAAAAATTGAAGGTGCATTGGAAAATAAATCCAAAGCGTTACTTCAGATGAAAACAGGTTTTAGAAATGATCCCATATGATCCCCCAAAAATATAATTTTCCATCAATGTAAACTAGTGAATGTTGCAACAATTTTATTTTAAGATGGTTTGTATATCTATAGATATATATTTATTTATTTATTTATTTATTTATTTATTTATTTATTTTTCTATACTATCATACCCTAATTTGCTTGAAGAAAGGGAGACCTACTTCAAGTGTAGGATTACTTCTAGTGAAACCATGTGCACAATATATAGAAATGCATTCATACTCAGATTTGAAGTAAAAACTTTAATGCATACCAGAGCATGAAAAAATAGTTTCTTTAATTGATAGGGTGCCAAGAGATGTCGAATGATGGATAAATATTGTATGTCGACGATTATTTGGAATCATGATTCAATATGATCCATGTACTCTCGGTCTATTGATCTACTAAAGAATGTTGGTGTATCTACCTTTGTCAAACTATATAGATCTTCCATGGCTTGTTCATTACTCTCTTGAATGTTCAATGGATATAATGATAAGCATGAAAGAAATTCCTTGATCTAAGATTCCAATATTTTCTCTTCACTGATGATTTCTTCTCCTTCAAATTGGCAAGAACAATCAAAGAAAATTCTTGGGCTTTCCTCTCAATATTGTTTTTGAACCTTCCAATATTCCCCTTGATGTTGTTCATAAGTCCCTTGTTGTTGTCCTCTTCCATGAGATGCAAATATATTTATGATAGACGTTTTTCCCATTTGAATGGCCATAGCTTCAACACAATCAACATTAACGAATGTTATAGCTTCTTCTTTTACATCATCATTTGTTACAACATTCGTTATTACAACATTCGTTGTTGCAACACCTGTTGTTACAACAATTTCAACATTTTCAATATGAGAATTTTTAGCAATTTCAATAGTAACAGCACTTACAACATCAACTATTACAATAGTTTTAGTATTTTCAACAGTTTCAGCAAGTTTACTAGTAACAGTTTCAGCAATTTTAGTTGTTACAACATTAGTTGTTACAACAGTTTTAGAAGCAACTGCTACAACAATTTCAGCAACAACAGTTCCAAGAGTGATATATGTTGTAATAGTTGTTAGAAGATTTTCAACATATTTAATAATAACAACAACATCAGTTTTTACAACAATTTGAACAGAAACAACAATATCAGTTGTTATAGCAGTTTCAATAGTTGTAACAGTAGTGTAACAGCCCCAGGTTAAAAGTTCATGTAATAAAGTTAATAAAGGAAAAATAATACCAAGGTCATGCGACGCATATTCCAAGTTGAATGTTGGGTAAAGTATCCTAGTTGGAATCACTTGTCATTTATTATGGCTAAGGGTAAATTGGAAAATCCAATGGCAAAGGCTTTAAAAAGGCAATGAGGAAGTATTAGCATTTTATTTATGAAAATAAAGGAAATAGGAAAAATGGGAGGTGAAAGGTCACAGGTTTCATGTGAGGAGGAAATTGAATGGAAATAGAGGGAAAATGAAGAGATTATAGGCATCAATAATAAAGAGGCTTCTAAGGATCAATGCACAACTTTTAACGGGTTAGCCTTTTGCCAGTTCAGTTTTGGAATCAGTAAGAGAGAGGAGAAGAGAACCAAGAGGAGAAGGAAAGAAAGTAAGAAAAGGAAGGACAAGGAAAGCAAGGATCAAGCAAGGAAAGGTTGGATCAAACGGATTTAGCGGGAATACTTGTAGGTAATAGGTTGCATGTATGATTTCCTAGCTAGCATTGGCATGCATGGTATATGTATGTGTGTATTTGGTTCATTTGATGTCAATGGCATGGGTTTTTCCAGGTTTCAAAAATGGTTTTATCCTTGCCTTGCCATTTCTAGATAGCCATGATGTGATGGGATTCATTCTTGGTTGAGCTTTGGATTTTCGGAAGGTTTGGAATCTAGGTGAGGTGGACTAAGGAAAATCCCAAGGGTTGGGGGTCGAGATTGTTTTCTACAGGAAGCCCTCAACATGTGGGTGGAGACATGAAAATTCCTCAAGGGATGGTGAAGAAATACTAAGGCATCTAAGCTTGGGTTGGTTTTGTGATCTCAGTACCAGTTTAGGTGAGATCACAATTGTGTGAGGGTGGAGGTGGCTTAATCTTTGGATTCCCTTGGTTTTTTATGGATTGGTTTATCTCATGAGATCCCACATTCATGCCTAGAATATGGGATGGGGCGATTGGATGAAATAAAGATTTTGTTTAGTCCAAGCTATGGTCGAGTCGTACGTGAAAGTCCCTAACTTAGTTGAATTTTTCATATGTTAATAAGAGCTAAGTTCCTCTTATATTTTATGAGTAGATGTACTTGTTATTATGTGGCTTTAATGGTTGTTTTATCATTGTTATTTACATGGTTATATGTTTGTTATAATCATGGTTTTATGAAAGATCCAAGTTATAGCTCTTAACATGTTTGATTGATAAATGAATGGTTACTAAATGCATGACCTAATAGATATTATTGTAGCTATCTTGAGAGGGAATTAGTCCCTCTTTGTAAAAATCCATTAATTTTCAAATCTCTATGTTTAGATATGCATTCATGACCTGTAGGTTTCATGTTCATCATGTGTTTGAAGGAATGACTGTCATGGTTAATATGGGATAGGGTGAGTCCCTAATCAAGTTTTAAGTTAAAAGCTTTATCATCATGATATTTATCTTTTCTAAGTGTTTCATTAAGTTTTGGGCAGAGGTATGGATCCTAGCCCTGAAAAAGTGGCTTAAATGTCACGGTCACTAGCATAGAACTGCCTGAAAGAGACTGCAGTCACTAGGAAGTAGGCATGTGGGAGCAACTAGAGGGTTATAGTCACTTGGAGACCTTGTCATGGGAGAAATTGGGGCTCTTGCTCACTGAAAAGAAAGTTATCTCAGGGGTTGAACACCCTGAATGGTGGGTTAGTTCCTGGGGTCCTGTAGCACCTGAGGGAAGTCAGTAACGACTTGTTTTTTCAGCTCCATTTCCTTAAGGTCATCTAGGAGGTTGATTCATGTCATAGTAGCCCTCTTCTCATGTTTACCCCAGGAAAGCTGGTGAAAGTGGCTCGATGTGAGAGAAGGTGTGTTATAGAGTGGTATCAAAGCATGGTTCAAACACTTGGACCTAATGGGCTAGATGCATGTAGTTATGCATGCATTATCATGGTTATGGTTGTCATAAATGAGTTCATGGTATGCAGTTGGTATTGTCATGCATGTTACGAGTAGAATCACCCTAGGGTCTTGGGTTGAGAACCCCAACAGAGCAGAGGGAATATAACATAAAGAGATATGCAAATAGGAAGTCCTAATACTTAAACTACTGAAGTAGGAAGAAGAGGTATTACCCAGAGGTCCCACGTTTGAGGTCATTCCTGTAGGGTCCAAACCCTCTGCTTATTCCAATTAGGAAGAAGAGGTATTACCCAGAGGTCCCACATTTGAGGTCATTCCTATAGGGTCCAAACCCTCTGCTTATTCTAATGCCTTAGAACCTGCAACTCATTCAAGCAAAGCATATACAATAGCAGTAATAGAAAAGACATTCATGATATAAGTGTTAGGTCATATAAGCATGTAAGAAAATAAGCATTAACATAAGATTTTATAACCAAATCATAACATATATTAATGCATACAAGCCATAAACATCAATAACAAGATATCACCTGTTTATTAGTGTAAGATAAAGAAAATATAGAAGAACTACAACCTGAGTCGTCCTCCGGCTCCAAGAGAAACGGTCCTCCAGATCCATCCTACACAGGCCTCTGCAATCCTCCTCCATAAGTATACACAAGGATGTCATGAAGGGATGATGGACATCTCAAGAAGGAAACAAAGGTTTCCTATGACTTGGGAGTGTAAAAGGCACAAGGATTTCTTCAGACTTGATCAGGGATGTAATCAACTATAATATGAATATCTAATATTTTCTTCTCCTTTAGGCCTTCCCATGGAGCTTTATTTATACTTCTCCAAATTAGTTTTTTCAGTTGCGAAATAGTTGGACCACAAGCTATAGTAGGTGAGTAATAGGTAAAACCCATAAACTCCACCCAAATTTAAGGATATTATATATTTTTTAATTTTTTAACACATATATGCAAGTTGGGTATAGACTAACTAGCGTGTACACTCTTTTTATACAGGGAAAAATAGTGTATGGGATTTAAAACATTGTTTTTTAGAATTTGGACCAAGTATGGAAGGGAAGGGTTGCCATAGGCCATATCACAGAGCATCAAATCTACCAAGGGTGGTAAATGGTGCTATAACAAATTCCCCCTAATATATGAGGTCAGAAGGGGTACATAATGGTCAAAATGTATTGAGTGTATAAAAGGAATCACGCCAAGACCTTAGAGAAGTTCACCATATTTCAGCCTGCCAAGCCAATGAAAGAGATCAGAAAGAAATTTTTTATCTGAGGCGGGCATACCCACACTTAAAGATAATAAATCATGTCCGCATATCAAATAAAAAAGTTGATCCAATATATATACAAGTATAAAAGGACCTAAAATACATTGTGGATCATCTGATCATATCCATAGAAGTACATGTCATAATATCACATATAAAGAATTGATCGATGATGCTGAAGTAGAAATCTGATCACTAAATTCATAGAGTTGATCCAAAAAGTACCAATTCAAATAGTGGAACAAATGGTATTGCACGCAACTCGGGTGACAACATATAGGATGTCACTGTGATGAACTGCAACATATAAGATAGATGGGGTCACTAGCAGAAACAGGAGGAACTGGCAAGTGATCCAAGAAATGTTGATGCAAACCCGAGATCTTCACCGATCACTGTGGTACATTTCTGCGAAATGGGAATAAATGACCTAAAGTTGACCATGTGAGAAATCGTTTGATTATCAGTTGTTGGTGTATACAGTTAACAAACATGAGACTACTCATCGATAATGATGATGAGAGCCAAGGTACCCAGTATAATCTAACAAGTGCAAATAAATGATTTTAAGTCGAACACTTGGAATAATCTATCAATTAGGAGACAATGATGTTTACCCATTATCGATAGCAAAGGCTTTTGCCACTAATGACTGCAAACCCTAAGATACTGCCAAATGGACTTTATACCTTGTTCCCAGAGAAATGAGTTGAAGTCGATGGGAAAATATTTGCTGGAAAGAATGCATTAAGGCATCCTTCATCAATCTAGCACGAGTGTAACCTGTGGGCCAGTAATGTGGAAGGAATCAGATGAAGAAAGATTTAGTAACCAAACCGAGGCACGTTTCCGACATACACAAGATGTGGCTAGCACATGATAGAAACCCTCTGAACCAACCAATAATGAAAGCTGACACAGAGGCGAGGAATCCACCAATAGGTTCAAATGGAAACCAAGGTATTACATTAATCCCAATGTGTGATAATGAAAGCTGACGTCAGACACAAGGGAAACCACTCAGTCAAAGACCCATGATATTGATCGATGATGAGCACAAGGTAACCTATAAATAATGAAAATAGGGCCATGGTGCAGCTCTAGGTCTACTCTTAGAGAAATTTGTCATAGTCGATAAGAGCAAGACCCTCCAGCAAGAAGTCAATGGAGACCTTCTCAAACTAGCACAAACAAAGGACCAAATAGCTGATGTGATATTGAACATGACTCTGACATACAGGGATGGCTGACTGAAAATAATTCAAGAGAAACCGTAGAAAGGCCGACTCAAGTTTACTCCCCTTGAACAAAAGCATGTCCAAATGTGACAATATGGCAGAATATGGTAACTTTGTATAAGTTTGTCATGCAAGAGGCACAAAAAAACTCTCCATATGATTAGAAGAGATGACCAACCGGAGGAGTATTGACTCAATAACAAGGTTAAGGCTCTCCTAAGTCAAACTAAAGCCCATCCCAATGGAGGAAAGACTTAATTTTGAGTGCTTTGTTCAAGGGCGACACAACTGACTCTAGCTGCCATCAATCATGAAAGTAATGTCCCATTCCCGCTCCTTTTGGAATATTTAATTTTTTTGTCTTTTTCATATTTAGAAAGCCTGAAAAATAATAAAAGAATACCTATGGTACCGTGGAAAGAACGATTGTCACAATACAGATGCGCTAGTTCTTGGGAGGGGAACATTCCTATGCTCAATGTAAGGTGACAGAACTGGTCAATGGCACTCAAAGGAATGTTCTTTCCATGGGAAAAAGGTGTCAAGTTGCAGAGGCTAAGTGATTGCAAGGTTGATTTTGTAGAAAGACATAGTCAAAAAGTGGCTTATACACGAGTCCAAGTGAAGCCAGCTTAAGGCCAAAAGGTACAAATAGTCAACATGCAATTCAGCAGTACAACTCAACACAAAGGAGCCTCTAGGAGATAAAGCTAGAAAAATAGCAAAGAAGAAGGAGAATGAAGCTTCAGCACAAAAGTCATGGTGAGACTAAAGAAGACTCCCAAGCCTAAGAACAAAATTTCAGCATGGGTGCCAAGTGACGAAAAGGTACTATCTAGGGGGGCAATGATAAGGTAGGCTCTACCAAACAAGCCATGACACTTATAAGAAATGAGAAGGTTCTGCGTCATATCTTGGTGAGGTCAATCCTAAGGCAAAAATGGGAAAGGAAACTGATAAATGCATAATGCAGGTGAAAAATCTAACCTGTATTCCAGTTTCGAGAACCAATACCTGTCAGAGTGGATCAACCATAAAAATGCCCAAAGGCGAGGTCTTCCAAGTTCTATAAACATAATTAGGAACATTAGACAAGAAGTTAATACATCCCATATATAAACTTTATATGAAATCTTCTGTTATAGAATACAAAACTTGAAAATGCGTACATTGTATGTACAATATGGTACATGGAACCACGCATCCTTGTGACTTACGCATAATAGTTCTTCAGGACAAGCCCCTTGTGAGGCTCACGTCAAGGACTCCTTTGGTAGTTAAAACTCATGGCTTCAAAAATTTCCTCCTGTGAAGGCAAATCAACTTCCAAGAAATCATGAGAACTACAAGAATCAAAAGAGGGAATTAAGGGGTCCAATGTCCCCATAGGATAAATCACCCAGTCAACTATCGAGACCAAGTCCCGAGAAGGAAAATAATAGCTCAGTGGATCCTTCTCAGAAGCAATTGAAAATTGAGGATTCAATGTCACATAGTTCACATGTGACCGGGTAGAGTCTACTTGAACACTTGGAACATACCAAAAGGTATTTTGTAATAAATTCGAATTAGGAGAGTGATTATCAAATGCAAGCTAATCAATTGTGACAATATTTCCGTTATGAGGAAAACACATCACTCGAAAGAGTGAAGGCACCATAACATTCATAGCATAGAAAAAAATCACGCCCAAGTATCATATTAAAGTCTAAAGGGCGATCAACCACCATCATATCGATTAAGACAGTCTTCCCACCTAAAGTAATAGGAAATTGAGGAAGAACACCCATAGATTCACCGAGTCTTCTACCATAGGTTAAAAACTGACTATCAGATGCCAACAACTTTGGAGAACCCAAATCTTTCCTATTCAAGGAGGATATAATACTTGCAGAGGATCCTTCATCTACCATACATCGATAGATGTTTGTGGAATTAACTTTAACCTTTATTTCAAAAGGTGCAGCAGAAGGAACACAGGGCTCAACAAAATTATCCCAATTAAAGGAGACACTCCTAGAACTTGGAGACAAAACATTCAAATATATCGGAATTCCCCCTAGACCAGAAGACTTTGTACTAGAAATCAAAAAGACAATGTTGTTAGGCACTTCACCCCTTAAAAGAGGAGTGGAATCAGCCAGAGATTGCACTGGCTCGACCAATTCATCAACCAATGGATGATGAGACTGTTGAGAAACCATAACAGATTCAGAAGTAGAAGAACCTTCAGTCTCGGACCATATCCTTTGTACCACTGGAATACCAGGGCACAAATGAGTAATATGGTCTCCCTTACATATCTTACAAGGGAACTTAGGTTTAAAACTTCTACACCTAGGTTTCTAATCAACATCCATTCTGCCAACATGACTAGCAGCAATTTGCCGAGAGTCCCCAACATGACTTGCAGAGGTCGGTGACTCTTTCCCAAGAGAGATAGGAGTTGTGCCCCCAGCCCTACTCACAGAAGCAGGTGAGTCAACAGAAATATGACTCACAAAGGTAGATGACCCCTTGCTAGTATGACTTGCATTGACTAGACTTATGCCCCCAACGTGACTTGTAGCGGCTGAAAGCTCATCTCCAAAATGACTCGCAGAGGCTAGTGATTCATTTTTAGTATGACTTGCAGTGACTAGAATTATGCCCCCAGCTTGACTTGCAGTGGCTAAAATCTCATCTCCAACATGACTTGCAAAGGTTGGTGATTCATGGATAGAACTATTCTTCTTCTTCCTCTTCCTCTTTCTCTTCTTTTTAGATCTCTTATTACAAGAGGGAGGAGAAACAAGAATCCTAGATTTCTTTTTTGAAGAAGATGAACAATTAACACCCATTTGATGCCCTTGAAATAAGCATTCATCTCAGAAGCTTCAGGAACATCTGGAAAATTCGGAGTGGACCATAACCATACTGGTAGTCCAACATTCAATCTAGGAATATTCAAAGTGGCCATAAATGGGGTACCAATGTTTCCAAAGAAAGGAAAAGCACAAGGATCCCCTTTTGGAAGGGTTCCTTGGTTGGCCTCCATAGTAATATTGGCCATACAAAATTTATTCGCAGATCCTTCCCTTACGGGAATGTAAAAATGACTTTCCAAGGAATAGAGATGCACAATCAAAACCTTTACCCTTAAGGAGGCAACTCCACAAATTTTAATAAGAAAGATCAAAATCCTTTCAAGATCAGTGGAGTGGTAGTTCAGTCATTCAGAATCTAAGGTGCAAAAGTGACAAGACAAATCCAACTAAATACAAAGAGCAAAGAGAACTCGACTATAAAGTCCCTAAATATGCAACCAATCAAGCAACTTCCAAGTATTTCTGCTCTAGGTGATGAGGACCAGACACCAAAATACAAGAAAGTGAAGTAAGGGACCTTCCAAAGATAGTTTAGGATAATAATGGCCCAAGCGTACTAGCAAAGGTAATAGAAATAGTTACGCTGACCCCCAGACAAAATATTTTGTCGACGTAAGTACCTGAGCTTCACAAGGGTACCCTCCAAAAGTACTAATGAACGTGATGCAACATTTGCCTCATGTGCCGCGGGATTCCCCTCCACAGCGACCTATGTGGTCCCTAGGAATAACCACTATGGACACCAGTTTGTATCAAAATTCGGCGGAACAATCTCGGGGAAAGATACAACAAGTAGGAGAGGGGGTATCTCTCTTCCTTGTATTCACTCTCCCTCGTGCTTGACTCCCATTCACGGAGCTTTCCCAATATTTCTAATGACACTGGATTTCACTCATTATTCAACATCTATGTTTAATAGTTTGAGTGGACGTGGAGAGTTAACTCTCCACTCACCTATTCCAAGGCCCTGAAGAGCTAGACTTGTTGATGTAATTAATGACAAATCAAAAAATGTTCTAGTTCTTTTTAATTAAATTCTTGATTTTAAAGGGTTGTTCTTTAGGTCACAGGTAAAATGAGAGTGCAACTTGTGGTGTTTTGACGCAAAAGAAATCAATAGAAACCTAGATATATGCAAATGAAGCTATTTTTCTTGAATGAAAATAAATTTCTATAAGGTTCTACAAATAACTTATAAAAGCAAAAAAAAAAAAAAAAAAAAAAAACTTTTTTCAGAAAACGCACTCCATACAATCAAAATCTAGCAAAAAGACTAAAATGCCTACAGTGCAAACTATCTTAATGCAAACTATAATGGTCGTGCAAGAGTCTACGGATGCTCAAACAATAAGAAAATGTGTTTCTTTACAAGATCAATAGGCCAACTTGACTACAAGGAGGGCATAAATTCAATGAAAAACTTCCCCTGAAACCAAGAAAAAACAATCGAAAAAAGTTCACAATTGCTCAAAAACAACGAATAAACCAACAACAAAAATGAAAAGAAAAAGAAAGGTAAGAACTATGTTTTTGTCTTTTTCTTTTTTAAAGAACCCAAAGAAGTTTTTGAGAACACAAAGACTACTAAAATTCTAAGACCAAAAAAAAGCATAAAGAGTCCCAAAATTCGCAAGTTATGCACTTCATTGATATGATGAAACTTGAAATGACAAAGGACCACAAACTTGCATAGATTGATCTGAAAAGAAGTATAAAGGACTTTAGAAAACCAAAATAACATCAACAAAGACTTTCAATATTGCCAAAGAGGCACTCAAAAACCATGAAAAACAAAATAGGTCAACGAAAAAAAAAAAAAAAAAAAAAAAAAAAAAGCAAAGGAAAGCAATCTGAAAATTGGGTTATAAACAAAACTGCAACCAGTTTCTTGTTCCATAAATTCAGAACAACCAAGAACTTCCACAAGAAGCCTTGAACCCAAATCTCAAACTGAAACCTTACTCAAAAAGCAAACCCTAGGTTAACTAGGTTTTTCAACAAGAAGAATATTAGAAATTGAAAAGTTGCAAGAAAGCAGAGTTTCACTGACAGTGAATGACCAGAAAATAGCAAAGACCACCAAGCAACAATCTTAATTGGGCCAAAGATTTTGGAAAAAGTAACTCAAAATAAGATATACGCGACTATGTAAAGACACAAAAGCGTGTATACGCAACTAAAACAGAGGAAAATCGCGTATACGCAAGTCTATTTGAAGAAACTAGAGTGCATACGCTATTGTGTCCTCTGAGAAATGTGTATATAAAGCTCAATCAAGAAAAACAAAAAATCCAGGTCTGATCCAAAAGATCAGACTTGATGCCTAGGAAGCAAACAGGTCACAGGTATTATAAAAGCAAGAAATCAATCAAGCAGGCCCTGATCAAGAAGAAACAACCCAATCTAGGAAAAACAAGAATGCTTTCCCTAGTGGAGTCGTCAATTATGTTATGGATAAAATCACCCTAGGGTCTTAGGTTGAGAACTCCAACAAATCGAAGGGCATACAATGAAAAGAGACATGCAAACAGGTCGTCCTAATACTTAAACTACTAAATTAGGAAGAAGAGGTACTACCCAAAGGTCCTACGTTTGAGGTCATTCCTGTAGGGTCCAAACCCTCTGCTTCGTCCAATGCCTTAGAACCTGCAACTCATTCAATCAAAGCATATACAACAATAGTAATAGAAAACATGTTCATATAATCATGTAGGCAAATAAGCATTAACATAATATTTTATAATCAAATAATAACATAGATTAATGCATAAAGACCATAAACATCAGGAACAAGATAGTGCATCTTTACTAGTGTAAGCTAAATAAAATACAAAAGAACAACAACTTGAGTCGTCCGTCGGCTCCAAGCAAAACCTACTCTCGATCCGTCCTACCCAGGCCTCAACAATCCTCCTCCGTAAGTATACACAAGGATTTCATGAAGGGATGATGGACATCTCAAGAAGGAAACAGAGGTTTCCTATTACTTGGGAGTGCAGAAGGCACAAGAATTTCTTCAGACTTGATCAGGGGTGTAATCAACTATAATATCAATTTATAATCTTTTATCCTCCTTTAGGCCTTCCTATGGAGGTTTATTTATACTTCTCCAAATTAGTTTTTTCATTTGTGAAACAGTTGGGCCATAGGCTATAGTAGGTGAGTAACAAGTAAAACTTGTAAACTCCGCCTGAATTTAAGGAGACTGTATATTTTTAAATGTATTAACACATTTACGTGGGTTGGGTATAGACTGACCTATGTGTACATGCTTTTTATATAGGGAAAAATAGCATATGGGATTTAAAACATTGTTTTTTAGACTTTGGCCCAAGACTAGAAGGGAAGGGTTGCCCTAGGCCATATCATAGAGCATCAAATCTAACAAGGGTGGTAAATGGTGCTATAATAATGCATGATGTTGACATAATTATATGAATATGATTATACATGTATCGTGCTAATGTGGATTGATTTTGCAGATGAGATAAGCCTTCCTTGAACGTAATTTAGGTATGATTTTAGTTATGGTATCTATTGATTTATTTAACACAGTATACTTATAGGAAGAAGAGAATCAAAGATGATGAGAAAAATGGTGGACAATAGTTCACATGACTCTCCCTATAGATTAGTTAGGCAGCAAGGAGATGAGTATTCTCCTGATATAGCATACACATTGAGGAGTTTGAGGTTAGAGATCAGAAGTTGCAAGGCATATAATGACAAGTTAGTTGAGGCTCAAGAAATACTTGCAAGGGCTCAGGAAAAGTAGGCAGATTTCAATGCATTCATCCTTTAGAGTTTTTCATACTTGCAGAGATAGGGACAACAGAGGATTAGTCAAGAGCAGGAAGAGAAGAGTAATGGAGCCTATGGTAGCAAGTCTTGGTCAGGATACAGGTTGAACAAAGAGGACACGGTCAGAGGTGGAATATCATCGGGTACACCTGATAAGAGGATTGGTATGTATGGGTTTCATTCTAGTTCCTCATCTAGGAGACCTCATTATCATCACCACCATCATCCTTATCAAAGGAGTTAGTTCTTTCCTCAGGAGTTCAAGAAAGTTAAGCCGCCTAAATTTGATGGAGAGATGAAGAAGTCAGAATATGCAGAGGCATGGTTTCTTGGGATGAATAGATTCTTTAGATTGAATAACTATTCAGAGAACATGAAAGTCAAAATATCCACCTTCAGTCTTGAAGGGAAAGCGGATATTTGGTGGGAAGATGTGAAGAATGTCAAGGGAATTTGAGAAGAAGAGTTGATTTGGGATTATTTCAAGAGACTCTTCAAGGAGAAATACATGTCTAAGAGGTATTATGATGATAGAGCTAAGGAGTTGTATGAGTTTCATATGGGGTCTATGAAATATGATTAGTATACTAGCAAGTTCCTGGAGTTGTTGAGGTATGTGCCTTACCTCAAGGATGAGAAAGAAAAGATTCAAAAGTTCATCAGTGGGTTGTCAGCAGCCTATCGAGATCAGATTGAGTTTGAGTAGCCATGGTCACTAGAGGCAGCCATCAGGAAACTAAAGCATTGCTATGTGTAGTCAAAGCATAAAGTTGAGCCTAAGTGTGATTTGAAGGGAAATGGCCACCGAAGCGAAGACGACCTTAGGATGCAAGTGAGAAAGAAATGTTGCTCCTTACAAGAAGTTCAATGCATTTGAGAAGGGACATGGGTCACAACCTGGAGAGAAGCATACTAGAGGTGATGGTAGGGGACCATTGCAATGTTGGACATGTGGCAAATATCAATGCAAGAAGAATTGTCCATTGTACCAAGATGGTAGGCCTCAGATATACAGTGCTCAGGAGGCGTAGACAGTTGGAATGCGGGCCATAGCATTCCTCGAATTTATGCAACTATGGAAAACAAGTAGGGAAATCACCAGACAACCATTATTGAGATGGAAGGTAAGCTTTGTGGTCAATTTGTTTCTATTTTGATTGAACTTGGATCTAATTATATTTATGTTAATCCTGACCTAATGGATAAGTGTGGTTTGTGAAAAGAAGTGCATGCAGAGTCTTGGTTGGTGTAGTTGGCTACAAGTACTAAGAAGAGAGTTCATCACTGGATAAGAGCTTATGCATTTGAGTTAAATGGTATACCTATTGTTAGCGCTCAAATCTACCTTAGGCTGAAATAAGGGAAGACTCAAGGCCACATCAAACCACGCTCAGCCTCGTAGCTAGCCCTACGAGGACAGGAGAGAGCTCTCTCCGGGTCAAACTCGACATAAGATAATCGAAGAGGCTCGAGATGACCGAATTGATGACTGATGTTAGGCTATGTATGAAATACAAAGACTGTGGAATTGAGTTTTTTTAGATTTTGTTGAATTCAAGGGAAAGGCAATTTTGGGTGCGGGGATTAGGCACAGCTTTTGCAGAGGTCTACTTGGGGCAAGATAGGCGATTGTTTTGATGCCTTAAAGCAAGTGAGATGGGTATATTAGACTGGTGAGGAGCTAAGGAGAGCAAGGGAGTCTCAAGGATTCTCCTTAAACTAAAGAAAACATAAAAGATTAAACAAATTTAAAGGCAGAGCATAGCAATTTCATGGATGCTACCTTAACACTTCATTTGTTTAATTACAGAAGATTCAATAGAGAAAATGATACACATACACAACTTACAAGTACTGAGGAAAACACACCATCAACACATAAAGCCACATGAATCCCAAATAGTGCTGCAAAACCCTGGTCTTTTCTTTGCCAAAAATGCAGATAAGATATGTACAATATAGTCCCAAGCTATTCCCAAGAGTTCAACCTCTCCAACCCCTGAAAATGATTGAGAAATTGCATCATATAGACCATCCTAACCCCTTTCCTTGCCTCTAGGGGTCAAGCTCATCATTCTAGGAGCTGTTTGTATTAATTCTAAACAAGGAACTGAAATCAGGGTAGTCAAACAACTTACCCCTATATGCTAGGAAACTTATTCATTCATTAAATTTTTACTATTTTTTTAATGAATCATCTAGAATAGGTAAAAGTGAGTCAAAGTTACATGTCAACCATCAATTTACATCATGATAACTCAAAAATTTCATCCACAAGCAAAACTGGTCAAACTGGCTACATTTCCTGAGCTGAAGATGAAAATTGTGCCAAAAAACCCTGTGCACCGCGCGCCTTTCCACCTACTTTTAGGGCACTTCCCGGCATCCAAATCGAGCTCAGGTTGGCTTGTTGGAAATCCCTAGATGTCTACTTTCCAACCCAAGCGGAATTTTCCAATTTGGTCTCCATTTGACCCTCCAAAAGTGAATTCTCCCAGAAGTACTTCCTGCTAGTGGAAAAAGTGGCAGAAAGGTGATTTTCATGATGTTTTTGAGCCTTTGATCACCCAAAACTTGATGAAATGCCTTGGAAATTGCTGAGCATGTGTATTTCATCATGAAAAATCCAAAAATATAAGCCATTTTTCATTTAGACCTCACAATCCTATGCGTCGCGCGCGGCGCACAGGGAGGCGTGCGGCGCATTGGGCTTAAGGCGTACGGCGCACAGGGAGGCGCGCGGCGCACTGGACTTAAGGCGCGCAGTGCATAGAGCCTGTGCGTAGCACTTTTTGCAGGAGACTTTTGGAGGCCTTCCCGGTGTCAGAATCAGGTGAAGGATAGCTCGTTGGAAAGGTCTTTGAGTCTAATTATCATTTGACTCATCAAGAAAGTCATTTGGCCAACCAAGCTAGGAGAAAACTTGATTTTCCCAAGGTCACTTCAGAGGTGCATCAATTCTCCCAAGGCAACAGTATTTTTGACATTTCTATAAAACCATGACGGCTGTGTAAAAATTGAAGGAGGTTTTTCTTCGTTGGCATGTTTTGGACAAAAACTTCTCTCATTTTTTCAAAATGCATCTTTGATTTCTCTGGAACATCTTTTGAGTGAAACTTGTCCCGATGTGTGAAACAAGGAATTTTGTCGAAATGAAGCGAAATGAAGGGGATAAGGGGCTTCTAAATTCTTGGGGAAATTTTTGGAAGTAGGGAGGGATGTTAGGAAGTAGGAGAAAGTGTATGAACATCTGGATACAAGTTTTGCTAATGATTTGACCGTCCAAGGGAAATTGCTTTCAAAACCCTAGGAGAGGGGAATGACCTTACCTAGGTGCAACTGAAGCATGAACAAGGTGTAAAATGACCCAATGGAACTTGAGATGATGATAACAACCTTCTGAATGATGATAGACTCAGCTGAATAGTGACATAGACTGACATTTGGGCAACTTTGAAAGGAGTAAAAGCAAACCCTAGACCTAATGCCTAGTGACCAAATTTTGCTTGAAGACTCACTGAAATGAAAAAATTTGACCTTGACACTCTGAGACCACTTTGTAAGAGCATATTTGATCACTCGAAGAAGGATGGAAAGACTGACACTCACCTACATCATCGCATCTAAATGTGCTTCCATTGCAGCCATATAGTATGATTTTGGGTATGGATTGGTTGTACCTCCACCGAACCAAAGTAGATTACTATGACAAGGCTATTGAGTGATTGGATGATAATGGAAAGAAAAAAATCTTGTAGGGAAAGAAGAATCCTACATTAGTTAGAATGATTACACTTATGCAAGCTAAGCGCAATCACAGGAAGGGATTTGTACTATTTGCAATCCATATTTCCAATGAAGGTAAGGATGTTGAGGATGAAGAAATCTTTGAGAGGTGCCTTGTATTGCATTAGTTTCAAGATGTGTTTCCAACGGAGATTTCAGAGTTTTCTCCCCACAGGGAAGTCGGTTTTTCTATTGAGTTGGTACCATGGGTAGCACCGGCACCAAAGGAACCTTACAGGATGAGCACTCTAGAGTTAGCAGAATTTAAGTTATAGTTGAAGGAAATGCTTGACAAGGGATACATTAGGCCAAGTGTATCACCTTGTGGTGCACCAGCATTGTCTGTGAAGAAGAAGGATGGTACTCTCAAATTGTGCATTGACTACAAGTAGTTGAACACCATCAAGAATAGGTATCCATTACCAAGGATTGATGACTTGTTTGACCAATTGAAGGGAGCAACAATGTTCTCAAAGATTGATTTGAGATCAAGATATAATCAGGTACACATTAAAGAAGAGGACATATACAAGACTGCTTTTCAAACTAGGTATGGGCATTATGAGTTTGTTGTAGTTCCTTTTGGTCTAACTAATGCTCCAGCTACTTTTATGTTCTTGATGAATAGTTTGTTGCATCCTTATCTAGACAATTTTGTTATTGCATTTATTGATGATATATTGATATATTCTAAGAATGAGGAAGAGTGTGTCAAACACGTAACAGCAATATTGAGATTGATAAGAGAGAATAAGTTGTATGTCAAGCTTAGTAAATGTAGCTTCTTTCATAATGAAGTATATTACTCGGGACATGTTTTTTCCAAGGAAGGCATAGCAGTGGACCCAAAAAAGATAAGGGTTGTCATGGAGTAAGAAGCTCCTAAGAATGTGGATGACGTTAGATCATTCATGGGCCTGTCAGGTTACTATAGGAGGTTCATCAAGAACTTCTCATGGATTGCATATCCTATTACATTGTTGCAAAGAAAAGCAAAGAAATTTGAATGGACATAGGAATGTGTAGCAAGTTTTGAGCAGTTGAAGCAATTACTTACAAATAACTGAGTGTTAAAGATTGCAGATCCGGATAAAGAGTTTGTGGTGTTGTTGGCTTGATGGAGCCTGAACCAGGTTCAGAGTTAATTAGCCAAACAAATCCCTACACTACTGGCCCTTTTGGCATCAACCCACGATGCGTGGACTGAAGTTTCACTCGAAGCAGTATGGGGGGATGCTGGAACCAAGTTTTCGCACCCTGGAGATGTCTGAGGGGTCGATTTAGTCCAACTGTGCCTACCTTCGCACAATTTACTTAGTGCACTATTCTAAACTATGATACCTTCACGATCTGTTATAATTGCCTGCGCACATCCCTAAGCAAGAGCTGAGGGGCTTTCACGCTACTATGGTAGCAATCTGCACTATTTCCCCTAATTACACTATGTATCTTACTTATCTTCTTATAGATGTTAGTTAACTTTGCGTAAACAGATACTTTATCTCACATATACTTAATCAACACAATCATATATGTTTGTGCATCATATAAACAGCATAAATGTAATTTATACCCAATACATTCAATGCAGAAAACAGTAAATCAATACACAGGAATGGTATAAAACTTCTTTTTATTAATGCTTCAACGGTTATAAACTCAACCTGCCCTACGCACTTAGCTGCAGGGGTCCACACACTCAGTTGCAGACTACTAGGCCTCTGTGCACTCAGTTGCAGAGCCTTCTGCTACTCTACGACCCAAAGACTTAACTCTACACTTAGATCTTCCGCTATCCTTCTATTCCATCATCATTCTAACTCTTCTATTGACTCATTTACAACTTAGAGCCTCGCTCTATTTATACAATCCCATGGTCCGCGGACCATGGGTAGATCTCTAAAGCTGACATCACATTACAAAATTGAGGGTGGACAACCCTATGACTCATTTACAACTTCGCACTCTACGCCCACAAAATGCGGAGTATTTACATCAAATTTACACTTTTTAGCCAAAATTTGGGCTTTTAGCCCCAAAACTTCCCTTGGGGGATCGCGTGCCCAACAGGCCCCCAAAACAAACACCGTGACTCACCCTCGAGTCACTCTATCGGTGTGGAGATCTTCACGTAGAGACCTCCCAACTCTACCTGGACTAGCTGCAAGATCGGCAGCGCACTGAGCAACTGCCTGTTGTACCTCCTAGACGTGATGTTCAGAGATTATCGTAGCTAAACTACTACCCTGCACCTGTTCCTATGTTCCCTGCATCTACGCGAGCTTAGCTTCAATCGAGGTTGTAATGACGAATGCCTCATCGATCCATGGTTGTACGCACACCTTCAAGATAGCTTCCTTATGTCGCGCAGCGTCTACCTGCTCCTTGAACGCTTTTGCCTGCTGCATCCACGCGCACCTCTGTGTGAGGGCCACCGTCTGCATGGTCCCTTTTATTTCATTGTACTGTTGTTGCAACTCACGCACCTTTATTTCTAAGCGTTGTATGTTCAAGCCCTCCTGCAGAGTGGTGAGGACTCTTCAAATAGTTTGGCGCAGTCCTTCACTGCACTGCTAATCTCCATCATTCCTGTTGTAATGGCGCTAGTGCACTGTTCCTTCACCTTAGGTGGAGTTGAAGGTTGTGCCTTCAATTTCAACTCAGCTATCTGAAGTTTCAGCTCCTTATCCATTTCTTCTTTCACCTCATGCACTCCTGCTTTTAGTCTCCCAATGCGTGCCTCCACTGGTTCCTCTGCTGGGATAGCCAACTCAGGGACCATCTAGCAGGCTTCCTCAACCACCTACACTAGTTGTCTGTTCTATGTCACGACCTCGTCACACTGCAAGCTAGAACACGTGGCCCTCCCTGGCCCATAGTTCTATAGTCACTCCATCCTACAGAACATAGATCATCTCCCGAGGGAGCGCAGTCGTGTTTATCCCAACTCCCTTCAGCGCACTAACCATAAGCCTATCGGCCTCATTTTCTGTAACCAGTGCCCCCTTTGGTAGCACTATAGTGTTGTTCGTGCAGGTGTGCAGCATTTCCTCAGTTGTGGTCGTGCTACTACGAGGCTGGTCGATAGAGTACTAGCCTGAGGATTGTGCACCTGCAACTCCTTTATCTGTGTCTGAAGGGCCCCCAACACCATCTGGTTTTCCTCCACAAAATGCTAGAGGGTCTCCGCGGTGACATCCTACACTGTCTCCCCCATGCCATGGAGATCCCCCTCAGTGAGGGTGATCGGGTTGAAAGAAGTCTTGGAGTCCTTCGACTTCTTCTGCGGCCCCACCTTCTCTCTCAGGCATTGTCGCTTCAGCTGTGTGGACGTTGTCTGCGGGTCCGTACCACCTTCCTCTGGATCTATCTATTGTGTGGGCGAAGGTGACTTTGCTCCTTCACAATCCTTCTTGGCTGCCCTGTGCTACTCTTCTGCTGCCTTCATGGTGTCACACACCTCCTGCGCCTTGGTTGCTCCTACATCGTTCCTTCTCTTCTTTGCCAACTGCGCCATTCATAGTTTTGCTTCCCCCTTCTTCCTCTATGCAGTGGACTTCTCTGATTCCACCATGGAGCTTGCGAGAGCATGCCACTCCGGCGGCCACGACTCAAGCACGGTGAATATGACATCGTCCGTGGCCAAGTAAGGTAGTTCATTCCATTTCTTCGCAGGGTCCTTGCACGCCCTGATATATACATGATGGAAGTCTGTCTTAAACTCCACAAAGCTCTATAGACTGTTATAGACAGTGGGCGATAACCGCGGCTTGTGGTTAATCCCCATTCTGATGTTCATATCCATGAACACCCAGAATATCTTACTATCTCTGATCCTCTGTGCGTCTTTAGTTGCCCACAGCAAAGCGTACTTCGTAACCTCTAGAAGAGACTTCACAATCGTTGGGAACTAGGTGTCCTCGAGCAATTCCCAAGCCACCAGCACTATGGATAGCAGAATCCATGCATAGTGGAAAATCTTCCCTTATTCCTATGCTTCGCGACAATTCTCCAGGAATTCTTGGCACAAGTAATCCGCCCAGTTAAACTAGACCCCCTTTGTGCACTGTGCAGCAAGTGCAACCACCAACGCAGGCACCTCATCCACGCGACACTTCCACATGACTTTCCTGACCAATATCTGTGTCACAGCTTTGACCATAGCATTATTGATACTGGAGATTGCGTACCCTCTCTTTTTCTTCTCCAACTTGAACCTTTTCTTCATGGCCTTCGCGACAGCCAAATCATCACTTTTACCCTTGGATATGTTCATTGGATCCTCCCCTTTGCAAGGGAGATGGGGATTTCTTTGAATTAGGTGGTCCGTGATGGGGATGGGCTCCTTCAGCGACAAACACCCATCATGCACCAGGCAAAGCAGCTGCCTAATGACAAAGATAGTCACCGGGGCGTGATGGTAATGCGGCACCCAAAGCAGGTTTAACAACCCTGCTTTCTCTACCCCTCACAACCACTTGTGTGGCTCCAACTCTATGACTCTCGTGCTATATTTTTCTTCAGCCGCATTAGTTGCATGGTTACCAAATGTGGGAATTTCTCATGGTTCATGAGATCCCAGTCTTCAAATTTTAGAACCGGCACCCATCCCAAGTGCTCTCCATCAAAAACAATATCATCGAGTAGCAGCGGAGTCTGTAGAGAGCTCTTGCTCTCATCTAGGTCCTTGGGCACCCTTGCTTTCCCCTTCTGTGGAGGAACATACGCAGGCAACCTGGTCAGAGGGTCCACACCCTGGGTTTCTTCCTCCATCTCTTCGTCCTCCTCCTCTTCCACCAGGATTTCCTTGAACTCTTATTCCTCCTCATCGGCTTCCAAATTGATTGCCTTCCCCTTTTCTTCCATGGTAAGTTTAGTTCTCAGCGGGTTTCTAAGGGACATGCGCACCGGTACCATAGGTTTCTTATCTTTCTTGGGTCTTGGTGTGCGCGGTGATTTAGGGATTTATGCGACTATCCCGGAGCTTTCTGGGGCATCTCCTATCGTCATTGCCTGCATGGCCTCTTTAGCAGTCATCTCTCCAATATCCATGCCTTCTTCAGGCGTTTCCATATTGTTGTTCCACAAATCTCTCAATGGCCCAGGTAAGTGCTCAAACAATTCCTTCGACTTCAAAAGATCGACCAAATCGGGGTTCATGAATCTCTGGGCACGCAATAGCTCAATTCTCAAATGGCCAAGTGTTGTTTGTTGGGCAGCCCTTTGCAATTTATAGTGCCTTTTGAATTCAAATTCGACTGTTCCCCCCAAATCTGGTCCATTAATGCTCCATTGGCGACAGATTTTCTCAAATCTAGCCCATAAAGTTCGCCTTAAATGCCTATCGCCCACTTCATTTGGTCTTAAACCAAGCATCACATCGTGAAGAGTGACTATAACAATCACTTTCAAGCCAACCCGCACGGCAGCACAACTACCCTTGCGCTGTCGCGGACCCTGTGACACCTCGCTACTGTGCGTAGTCCTGACATCGCTCAGCTCTCGGGAAGAGTAGTTTATAGTCCCGCGCCTCCTTTCAGCTGCTTGGAGCGCTAATACTGTGCTTCCCATGGCTAGTCAGATAGGTGGGCCACCTATGTAAGGCTTCAACCGACCACCATTTACTTTTCCTGGGAAGAGTTCTCTATTTAACTTTACCAACTACACCGCGCCACCATCTGTGATTTCCTTAATAACATACGGTCCCATCCCATGCAGCAAACTGAGAAACTCTCGGCAATGGTCACCAAGTCTGTCAATGTAATTGAGCTCGTTCTGCTTTATCACTATGGTCTTTCTATCAAGAAGGTCCTTCTTTATTCCTTTCTCAAGCTTCTTGACTTCCGCTTCCACCATGGCACTTTTCTCCCTCAACTAAACTCTTTCATTCATGAGTTCTTAGAGCCTAAGATCACCCTATTGGATCTCCTCATTGATTCCCAACCATTTGTCTTCAAGCTCTTCCAATGGCGTGACCCTTTCTTCAAGGGCTCCGCAATCTGTTACCCCTACGAGCGGCACTATGAGTGGACTAGACATGATAGACTCCATAGGTATTACAGCCTCTACTCTATCAACCAAGCCAAGAGGCGTTTGTCCGAGTACGCGCAGGTCTCAACCACTTCGTTGCACATTGCATACCTTGTTCGACGCGTTGCACACCTTGTCAAATGCTTTCACGTGGATAACCTTCTGTGGGATTTTTCTTCCCACATACTGTCTGTCCAACCTTAAGAGCCAACTGCACATTTTTCCCCCCAACACAAGCTTATTGACCATACATCTCAACGCGGAGTTCATGCGCATCTGCGTAGGATGTTTTCCATATGTCAGCATCCACCTGGCTAGTTGTGCGCATGGACTATCCTGCCCATTGTATTTATCTGTCAATCGCACTCTAGGCTTCCCAAACCATGTGCACATCATTCTCCTCCATTCACGCCAGTCCTCAAAGCTCCCTTTGTGCGTACCCCACCACTTTGCAGGTGTAGCACGCAGTACCCAATTCAAGTCTTGGAAGCATTGCTTTTCTGGCACCTCCCTTTCAAAGTTGTCCAAGAAGGTATCTACCTCACTTAACCCATCATAAGTAGGTAGGTCCCTTATTTCTGTCGATACGCATTGCAGTGACCTTGTCATCATATTACAATTTAGTGTAGTCACCTCATGTATCTGATTTTTCCATCGCTCTGTTTCCTCATCTAAATCTAAAGTACAGGAGCTCTTGCACTCCCATGCAAGTCGTCCATCCACAGTGGGATTCACCTAGTCCTGTTTCATGTTGTTATCTTATAGATGCAATCCAAATCATCATCACTTTCATAGTCACGCACCGGCTCTATATAGTGTGATCCTTCAGCAAGGTCCAGAGGTATAACTATGCGTAGTGACTTCTTTTCAAAAATCGTCTTGCACTTCTTCAGATTAATCACCCCTTTCATGTCAGTGGCCCAATCAATTCTTAAGAGCGTGGGATAGGGATTACTGTCATCAACAATCTCTATTACTTCAAAGTCTGCTAGCACGCTCGCTCCCTCAATATCCACAGTGATCCCCTGCAATCGCCCCATGGGTATTACTTTCTGTTGGTTTGTCATTTGCAGCTGAATAGGAGACCACCTTAGCGTAGGCCTCCCCATGCACTCCCATGTCTACTTTGGCAGAAAATTCACGTCCGATCCTAAATCCAGAATTACTTGGTCCATCTCATATTCTCCAATTTGTGCGGTTAACCTCATTTCTCTTCCCGTCCTTGTCTTATGCTTCCCAATCTTCTGGACTACGTGCGGTTTTCCTGGCGCAGTCCAAGTGCATCTGTTAATGAGTTCCTGTAATCCCTTTATAGCCTTACTATCGCGTAGTAACTTCATGCATGTTTCCATGAATTTTGTCAACATAAATGGGTCCACCTCTGGCTCCATTCTATCTTTGCTTCCTGAAGTGGAGGCATCAGCGAAGCTCTTCTTAGCTTCCATGAAGGTTTCTCGAGCGAGCTCCAAATCAAACCCCGCTTCTTTCGCTGAAGCTTTGTGAACCCAAGTACTATCTTTGGGTTGTTTTCCTTTATCGTCTCCCTTCGTTATTCCACTTCTGAGCATAATGTTCACATTTGGATCTTCCTCATGTGGCTTAGACCTCATCATCTATAGGTTCTAAGTCGGGGGAGGCGGTAGCGCTCCTTTGTCGCGTATCCTAACTATCAATGTAGGACAATCTTCTATCTCATGATGAAACAAGGTACAATACAGACATGATGGACGCATCAGGTTTGTAAAATCACAGGCATAATATCCTAGCCCTCTACAATTGTAGCATATCATTTGTCTGCGACCTCTTCCAGGTCCTCCTCCACCTCGGCCTCAACTGCGCCCCTGGAATCCTGTTCGTGCCACACCTACGTTCTAGTCTAGGGGTCGCGTTTTGGTCTGAACTCTATAGGTGGGAGTTCTATCCATCATCAACTCATAACTCCTACAAGTGCGCTCATCGTGTCCTACTAACCTACAAAAATTATAGAACAATTGTTGTGAATTTTGTGTATACTTTTGTAACAAATGGCAATTGTCTGTAATGTGTTCCCCTCCTATTTGACAAATCGCGCAACATAAAGCAAGCACCACGCTAGCTCCTGCTTGTGCTTCCGACCTTAACGGCATCGGTCCTCCTCCCATGAGGTAATTTGCGAACACTGAGCAGTGGTCCTTATCATGACCTTGACCCTTGCATTTTACGCACCACACCTCTTCACGCACTTCTAGTCGAGTTGTCCTATCCTGTTTTAGACTTTGCATCTCAAGGCATAAGTTTTTGAACTACGCATCGATCTGCTGAACTCCCAAGTTAGGATCCTGCATCGGGGTCTCATGTAGCCTAATTGCAATCTCTAAGGCCTCTGCCTGAGTCATTAACTTATGTTGCGATAGCACACTCCTTAAATGTGGCATTAACTATGCTACAAACCATTCGCGATGTTTTCCATTCGTCAGATTCATATTAGCTTCATGAATCATACATTTCAATCTCTAATCCAACTCCCAAGGAGTTTCACCTGGTAGCATCGTGATTTCTTTGAACCCAATGATTGACTGTGCTTCAAACTTCAGCCTGCTAAATTCTTTGTTTAGCGCTGCTTGGATATCCGCGATTCCCACATTTGGATTATCATTGGAGTGCTTAATATACCAGGTCAGTGCGCGAACCTGCAGGGCACTAACCAGTGTCACTTTCTTTATATTGTCATATGTAACTCCTTGTGCTTCCCATACGGCTCTTACCATGAACCAAAATTGGTCAGTGATCCTCATTTCCCAATCCCTTAAACACAAGCAACTTTATCGTGCTTGCCATATTGACTCGCAGTGGTGGTGGAGGTGATAAGGGTGAAAATGGAGGTGAAGGCAGTGAAGCTGGTGGTGGTGTGGGTTGGGTGGTATTCGTGGAATTCTTTGCCTTATCAAGTGGATCACACTTCACGAGTCCTTCCTCGTCCCTTCGTGGAGGTGAAATCAAGGGGCTAGTTTCTAGTCCCTTATTTCCTTCATTCCTATAAGTTTTTCCACTTCACGTAGCCCCAAACATCAAGGTAATTGCATAACCCTCCTTTCACACAATAACATTTTAATCCAAGTATTCAGGAACTTTACGTACTTACCTCACGGTCCCTTGAGAAAGCATCGCTCTGCCTCACTATAGCTAACTGAAGTATCTACTGCGAAATCAGTAATGAATCCTCCTATAATCCAATCAAGCTAGTGATCAACAATGCGCGCAATCTAATCCTTCGATGCTTCCAATTCATGCACCAACTCTAGGGTCCACACAATAGGATTGCCGAGCTTCCACCTTCCTTAGCTATCTGCTAGCTTCACGATCCACTCATACAGTTCTATATGGAAATATGCGAAAAAGATCTTGTGTATTTCTATGTACAGGTAGCAGTCTAACCACTCTTCTTTTATCAGTCGTGGATTCCTGTTCTCCTGCGTCACGATCTTGTGAATCCTCCTGTCCAACCAACCTTCAATTTCCTATTTGTTGGATTCCAATGATATGACATTGGACATCTCTATGCAGATTCTAGTCCTGGCAACAGAACCATTTGTTGGATTGATGGGGCCTGACCCAGGTTCGGATTTAATTAGCCAAACAAATCCCTACACTACTAGCCCTTTTGCCATCAACCCGCAGTACGTGGACTAAAGTCTCACCCAAAGTAGTATGGGGGGATGTTGGAACCAAGTTCCGCACCCTGGAGATGTCTGAGCAGTCGATTTAGTCCAATTAAGCCTACCTTCATGCGGTTTACTTTGCACACTGTTCTGACCTGGGAGACCTTGGCGATCTATTATAATCGCCTGCGCATAGCCCTAACCAAGAGCTGAGGGGCTTTCACGCTACTATGGCAGCGATCTACGCTATTTCCCTAAATTTATTGTGTATCTTACTTATCTTCTTACAGATGTTAGTTAACTTCGCGTAAACAAATACTTTATCTCACATTTACTTAATCAACACAATCATATATGTTCCTGCATCATATAAACACAAAAAATGTAATCTATACCCAATACATTCAATGCAAATAACAATAAATGAATACACATGAATGGTATAAAATTTCTCTCTATTAATGCTTCAATGATTACAGACTCAACCTGCCCTGCACACTTAGCTGCAGGGGTTCGCGCACTCAGCTGTGGACTACTAAGCCTCTGCACACTCAGCTCCAGAGCCTTCTCCTACTCTACGACCCAAAGACTTGACACCTTCTCCTACTCTACGACCCAAAGACTTGACTCTACACTTAGATCTTCCGCTATCCTTCTATTCCATCATCATTCTAACTCTTCTATTGACTCATTTATAGCTTAGAGCCTCGCTCTATTTATACAATCCCATGGTTCGCGGACCATGGGTAGATCTCTAAAGCTGACATTACATTAAAAAATTGAGGGCGAACAACCCTATGACTCATTTACAATTCACGCTCTGCACCCACAAAATGCGGAGTCTTTACATCAGATTTACACTTTTTAGCCAAAATTTGGACTTTTAGCCCCAAAACTTCCCTTGGGGGATGTCGTGCCCAACAGGTGTGCACAGATTTTTGTAAGAGAGGACTTGGTGGATTACTGATGGAGGAGGGACAAGTGGTCTGTTATGAGTCAGGAAACTGAATGAGCATGAGAAGAATTATGTGACTCATGACCTTGAGTTGGCAATGATCATTCATGCATCGAAGATGTGGAGGCATTATCTTCTTAGCAGGAGGTTTGTGTTGATGAGTGATCACAGTGGGTTGAGGTACCTATTTGACCAACCCAATCTGAATGTTATGCAATATAGATGGTTGGATACCCTTAGTGATTTTGACTTTGATATAAAATACATTAAAGGAAAGGAGAACGAGGTTGCAAATGCTCTCAGTATGAGAGTGCAGGTAAACAATGTTGGAGTTATGAGTTCTTATGGGACAGATTTATAGGATCAGATCTTACAGGTAGGATAGCAGGATGATAGGTACCAGTAGCTTAGGCATAGGTTATAGTAGGGTACAGGTGATTAGGATGTGGACTATTGTCTCACAATAGATGGCTTGGTCAGATTTAGGGATAGGATCTACGTGTCAGATGACAGTGAGCTCGAGAATTTTATCTTGAGGTAGTTTCATGTTAATCCATATTCAAGTCACCTAGGATTTCAGAAGGCATTGACAGTTGTGAATAATTTATACTATTGTATGAATCTAAAGAAGTAATTGGCATAGTTTGTTGTTAGGTTCTTGGACTGTCAGTAGGTGAAAGTTGAGTGTATGCACCTAGCTAGTTTACCACGGCCTATTCCTATTCCAGAGTGGAAATGGGAGGTCTTTTCCATGGATTTCATTACATGTTTGTTAAGTACATCAAAGCAGCATGATTCCATCATAGTTGTGGTTGACAGGTTGAGAAAGGTAGCTCTCTTCATTCCATTTAAGACTACTTATTAAAATACTAGGTAGCACAGGTCTTCATCAGAGAGATAGTGATATTGCATGGTATTCTGAAGAATATTGTGTCAAATAGAGATGCTAAGTTCACTTCCAGGTTTTGGAAGGTGTTATTTATAGGTTTGGGTACAAAGTTGGCCTTCATCACAGCTTATCATCCACAAACAGATGGACAAACATAGAGGGTCAATAGGATTTTGGAGGATGTGTTAAGGATGTACATCATGCATCAGCATCAGAAGTGGGAGGAGTATCTTCCACTAGTAGAGTTTTCTTATAGCAATGGTTATTAGGAGTCATTGCGGATGATTCCGTTTGAGGCACTTTATGGGTGGAATTGTAATACTCCCATCAGCTAGAGTGATCCAGTGAATAGAGTGTTGATAGGACCAGACATGTTGGCAGAGATGGAACATGAAATCCAACTTATCAAGCTAAATCTAAAGGAAGCATAGAACAAGAAAAAAAATTATGAAGACCAGCACAAGGCATTTAAGGAGTTTTAGGTTGGGGAGAATGTGTACTTGTGCATCAAGCCCAAGAAGATCTCCTTGAGGATTAGGTCATTTGTCAATTTGGCACCTCAGTATTGTGGACCTTTCAAGATCCTTGAGAGGATCGTGCCAATGGCTTATAGACTTGCACTGCCTCCGATAATGAAATTTTGTGATGTTTTCCATGTTTCATTGCTTAAAATATATGTAAAGGATGTTGATCGTGTTATTGATTGTTTTATATTACAGGTGGAAGCAGAAGGAGAATTTCAGCTAGAACCTCAGTGCATATTACAGCAGAAATAGCTCATGCTCCGGAACAGAACAATCGAGCAATTTAAAGTGTAGAGGAGGCACTTTGGGGAGGGGTCTATAACAACCTCGGGTTAAAATTTCATGTAATAAATTTAATAAAGGAAAAATAAGACCAAGATCATGGGACACATATTCCAAGCTTAATGTTGGGAAAAGTATCCTAGTGGGCATCACTTGTTAATTATTATGGCTAAGGGGTAATTGGCAAAGGAAATAGCAAAGGCTTTGAAAAGGAAATGAGGCATTATTGGCATTTTATTTATGAAAAATAAAGGAAAATAGGAGAAAAGGGAGCTGAAAGTTCACAGGTTGGATGTGAGGAGGAAATTGAAGGAAAATAAAGGAAAAATGAAGAAATTAGAGGCATCAATAATAAAAAGGATTATGAGGATCAGTTCACAACTTTTTGCAAGTTAGCCTTTTGTCAGTTCAGTTTTGGAATCATTCTGAGAGAGGAGAAGAGCCCCGAGAGGAGAAGGAAATAAAGCAAGCAAAGGAAGGACAAGGAAAGAAAAGGAAAGACAAGGAAAGAAAGGAAAGGATGGATTAAGTGGATTCAACGAGAATACTTGTAGGTAACTGGTTGCATGTATGATTTCCTAGTTGGTTTTGGCATGCACGGTATATGCATATGTGTATTTGATTCATTTATTGTCATTAGCATGGGTTTTTTCGAGTTTCGATAGTGGTTTTCGCCTTGCCTTGCCGTTTCCGGATAACCATGGTGTGATGGGATTCATTCTCAGTTGAGCTTTGGTTCTTCAGAAGTTTTTGGATTTGGGTGACGTGTTCTCAAGAAAATCCCAAGGGTTGGGGGTGGAGATGATTTTCTCGGGGAAGCCCTCAACAAGTGAGTGGAGACAGGAAAATTCCTCAAGGTATGGTGAAGAAATATTGAGGCATCCAAGCTCAATTTGGTTTTGTGATCTCGACACCGGTTTAGGTGAGATCATGGTAGTGTGAGGGTGGAGGTGGTTTGACCTCTGGATTCCCTTAGTTTTTTGTGGATTGATTTATCCCATGAGATCCTACATTCATGCTTGGAATATGGCACAGGCAGTTGAAAGAACGATTTGGTTCATCCCAATCTATGGTCAGGTGGCACATGGAATTCCCTGATTTGGTTGGCTTTTACATATGTCAAGAAGAGCTAAGTTCCTCTTGTATTTTATAAGTAAAAGTACTTGTTATTATGTGGCTTTAATGGTTGTTTTATCTTTGTTATTTACCTGGTTATGTGTTGGTTATAAGTATGGTTTAATGACAGATCCAAGTTATGGCTCTTAACATGTTTGATTGATAAATGAATGGTTATTGAATGCATGACCTAATGGATGTTATTGTATCTATCACGAGATGGAATTAGTCCTTCTTGGTAAACTTCATATAAGTTTCATATCTCTATGTTCAGATATGCATTCATGACTTGTAGGTTGCATGTTTAGAATGTGTTTGAAGGAATGATTTTTTTGTTTAGGATGGGCTAGGTGAGTCCCTGATCAATTTTTAGTTAAAATATTTGTCATCGTGATATTTATCTTGTCTAAGTGTTTCATTAAGTTCTTGGCAGAGGTATGGATCCTAGCCCTGAAAAAGTGGCTTAAATCTCTCGGTCGCTGCACAAGACTACCTAAAAGAGACTACAATTGCTGGGAAGTAGACCTGTGAGAGCGACTAGAGGATTATAGTCACTTGGAGGCCTTATCATGGGAGCAATTGGGGGTCTATCTCATTGAAAATAAATTTATCTCAAAGGTTGGATACCTGGAATGGTGGCTTATTTCCTGGGGGTCCTGTAGCACCTGAGGGGAGTCAGTAAGGGCTTGTTTGGTTGGCTTCATTTTCTTAAGGTCATCTAGGAGGTTGATTCATGTCATAGTATCCCTTAGCTCATGTTTAAGCTGGGAAAGCTGGTGGAAGTGGGTAGATATTAGAGGAGGCAGTTACAAGTAGTATCAGTTGCAATAGAAATTTAGGATAATTTCCAATTATGTGTTGTTCCTCTAATGATATTTGGATTAGGTCTTCTTCCCAAGGTGAATTATGTTCTGCACATTATGTGGTAACAGGGGAAGTTCTTGAATTCACTCTTCTCTCTAATCTAAAATACATGCCATTACATTCAATGGGGGAGTAAGTGGGAAAGACAAATGCTTCAGCTTGTTGTGCAACCTTATTATTTGGATTTTGATTAGGTTGCACAGATGGTTGGGACCATAGAGGATGATTAATTGTCAATGCATTGGATGGGAACTACAGTTGTTGATATTGCACAAGAAGTTGAGTTTGCATAGGGAATTGAATTGTAAATTAGTCTCCATGCCATCCTTGAGACCACATAAATGTCTGACTCATGGGAAAGGGAAATTTTGGCCTTAGTGTGGGGTAATTAATTGAACGACGACTAGGATTTTTTCACAAAGCCATAGGACTTTGAATTTTCTGAGGAACCTAATGATAATCATACATGTTAGTCCAAATATTAAAGAATCATGAAGGGTTTTGAGTTATACATAGTGGTGGAGATCTCCATGGCTTCTTAGAGCCACTAAAATATGTCTACTTTGTCTTCTCACTTGAATCCTTGAATACTTCTTTTAATCGCAGCAATGATGGGCAATGAATTATTGAGTGATCCTCCTTGAAAATACCACAAAATATTAGATTCTTAAGTGGACACTCTTTGAAGGAGTGCTTCTTCCTTCAGTTGGAGCACAATATTGGAAGTGCTTTTCCAATTTCAACTTTCCTTTGTTTTTCCTGTAAAACATCCAATTATGAAGGCAAAGAGCTAATGATGTCATTTTTAAAATTTTTAAACACAATATCGATTTGTATCCTTGTGGCTTGATGATTGGCTTCAAATTCCTCACTAAAAGATTCCTTGAGGCACCATTTCTTCATTGCTCAACAAACTTCTTCAGCTAGCTACTACATTCTGTTACCACATGGATTAGTCCATAGGGACAAAAAAATCCTACTTTGAATGAAATTTGTTGGAACGAAACCTAATTGCAAGCAATGCAAACTATTTGTCCTGACTCTTTATAAGTTCGGGCCTGCTTCATTTTGTCAAAGTGATGCATAGGTTCTCACCTCTTGTCTTACCACCCGATATCTTCTAGAGCCAGGAACACCTAATCACACTCATTAACTATGCATCTGTAAAAAGAAACAATTCCAGTTATGCTCTCTCGCCCTTAATAGCCTCCCCGATAATGGCGCCAAAATGTTAGGCAAATAAATTGTCTTAATAAAACAATTCAAATCACTCAAACATAAATTATCAATTTGGGTAGTTTTTTTAATTCAAGGTTATCATGCAAAATATATGCAAGCAATAAGAGCTAACTAACATTTGTTAATTCCTAGTGCTAAGATTTCTCCTGCAAGAACAAATTTGTCACTCTTCGCACTTGCAGGAATGGAAATCAATTCACAAAACCACACTATCAAACCCTCACTTTATAAAAATAACATTGCACACAAGACTGAAACTGAAATCGTACTTGCAGAAATGAAATAACACTCCTTGAAATCAATCCTCACACAAAACCATTCGATCACAACCACACAACCATCAAGCCAACTGAAATCAAATCATTCATTAACTAAATAGCACATTGTAACAGATGTAAAATAAACCAACTAACACTCTATTTCAATAACAAATTATAAGCCTGTAACAGTTGTTGAACAGTAGCACACCATAGGGATCGATCCAGGAGTCCTATGTTGACACACAAGCAATTTGTATTAAATATTTTGAAACCTAAATTAACCAACAGTAGCAACAATGCATCAACAAGAATTTGTCACAATGATATATTAATAACTAAATTAACATACCTTGGAGTTAAATTAATATGTAACAACTAACTACCTCTACTGACACAACATCCCTTGCTAAAGAAGAGGGCCCTTCCTCCTCAACAAGGAGCAAGTGATTCACATCTCACAAATCAAAAATTTAGAGATAAGCCACAAACTTGCAGATACTGCATTAGCTTTAGAAATGAAGTTACAAGATGTGTTTTTACATGGATAATGGTGTCTACCCCCTTCCTATCCTAACTCTAGCCCAAATCTTACTTAAATTTTAGATCTTTCCTAACTCTTTAACTTGTTCTTTGCCCATACAATTTATACAAAGAGATAAGGGAATGAATTAGAACAACTCCCCCAAATTTGGGTTGTCACAGTTATGGTCAGATTACGAAATTGACTCTATTTTATTTTGGGAGATATTAGTTCGTAAACAACTCAAAATCTGATTACAATAGATTTATTTGTCATAGAACCATTTGAGAATATGCTAGAGTTGTTGCAGTTGCTAATTGACTACTCTGTTTGGGACGTAATATGTCAATGGTCGCAATAGGAAAGATATGCTTGAAAAAACCACTAGTATCTCCCAATCTACAAAATTTCTGGAGAAACCATTTTTGATTTACCTACTTGGGGATGTTATGAGAGAAACCCATGTAACATATTTTCTATATTTGTTTTCATTTTCCCGAAAATCGTGTTTGAAGTTAGCCAGTAAATTCTTCCTGCATGAGTTCTCCGAGTTGGAGCCTAACAAATTTAACTTGGGTATGAATTAGGCAAAACAAATCCACTTCAACATCCCTAGGAGTAAAATCCATGTTCCAGAATTCCTTTTGGAGCTATGTAAATATGTCATCCATGAAGGTTGTTATTGTTATTGTATAGGAACCATTGCAACAGAAAAACCAACAATAATCATTTCTGGTTCATCAAAAATAAAGGAAAATAACGATAATTAACTACTTTAATATTAATAATCTTAATGTGGCACATTCATAAAGAAACATAGCAAGATGGGTAATAGACGGGAAAATAAGTGTGGTAATGTGATAAAAATGGGTGTTTAAAATGGTGAAAAATAGGACAATTTGGCAGCCCAACATAATCCACTGGACTTTCAAGGAAATTTAGCCAATTAATATCATGCACCAATTTCCTACATCCATGCAATATTCCATAAAGATATATATTAAATTCAATAATAAAAAATCTTTAATTTCATAACTCCCAACTAAATGCACTCATCTATAATTAAGCAATGGTGAAAAATGAAGGTAGGACTTTGATTTTCCACCTAACCTTAGACTAAATAAATCCAATATCACTTGCAGTTGTCACCTCTAATCCAGATCCACGATCCAAGGGGATTTTCTTTAGCAACTTCGACATAAAGACATGCTTAGTTTAAGGAGGATGGGAATTGTGTGTATGTGTGTGTGGTTTTTCAACTTTCTCAATAAGCACCCCAAGTGGATTTTCATCCATTCTAGGAAAGCACTCATCTCCCATCTCTTCAAAATTTTCTTGATACACACATAGTCCATAGATTCACAACATAAGGAAATCCATTCCCTCATCCTTAGCAGGGTTTACCATCTCTCTTCATGTGCTCAATTTTGGCTCCTTTCCAAATCAAAATTCCTCCAGTCATAGATCCACCAAAAGACCAAAATAAGATCAAGGACCAAAATCGAAAATAAGAACCCTCTTTGGTTATTCAAATTCCTTTTATTATTTTTCTTGTGTCTCTTCATGTTCCTTGTGGAACCTTCTTCTAACTTTTCCTGCTAACTACACCATTTATTAAGTAGCGGTGTCATATAACACAACATACGTTCATCTTCCTCTTCCCTCTTAGATCATGGATCTGTGGTCCCACACTTTAGGACATTAATAAAAATATAATCACTTACAATTCATACTAACATTACATTACACAAATCAGGGGGAATGTATACCATGTATGTCACACCATTAATCAGGATGACAAACATTTTTGCATACATGTGCCATATAATCTATAAAAATAAGGGAAGAGGTGAAGCCAAGATGTAGAAAAACCAAGTGAAGGAAGACCCCTAACACCCTATCAAATGCTTTGGAAAATTCAACCTTCATTATTGTTGTCGATGCTTTTTAATCAAATGGACAATTTCTTGGTGAGATCCTATAACTTCATGGATTTAATTACCTTTTATAAATCCAAAATATTTCTTATAAATATTATTCAAGAATATAATTTTAAGGTGAAAACGCAATGTTTTAGATACAATTGTATAAAGGCAATTGCATAAGGAAATGGGTTGAAAGTTCACAAAGGAACTAGGCATGTCCACCTTAGGAATTAATGAAATGAAAGTTGCATTCAGATTACCCAATATAATAGAAAATCTTCACAAAGAAGATCAAAAATATCTATGAAGAGATCGATCATCCAATTGTTGGGGTCGGGACTCTTGTCCTTCGCCATAAAAAAAGGCCTAGAAGACTTCTTCTTTACTTACAAGGCTAGATAATTTAGCATTGAAGTCATCATTCACCATTTTTAGAAATGGAATTTACAACTTGAGTATATAAGCAATATTTGATTCCTCAAGGCTTTGAAACAAACAACTAATGTAATCCATTACTAGAGTTTCCAAGCCTTGGAAATCATAGATCAAGATCCCTTCAGCTAATGACATTTTTTGTATAGTATTTTTGTTTTCTCTCTCTCTCTCTCTCTCTCTCTCTCTC
>APFE031131795.1:306926-345463 GCA_000404065.3 Pinus taeda
ATATAACTTAAGATGGACATTGAAAATATTTTTTTGTTGTGTGGATAGACTTTTTGTGTTATTAATCATCTTTTTTAATTTCACCTGATAAATTCTATGTTAATCAATTTCAAAATCACACATCTCCCTCATACTAGGATGTACAAAGCACCTATTGATGGAATAAGAAATATTTTACTTCCAACTGTTATCTATTTATCTATATGTTTATAATTGATATAAAACTATTTTATTTAAGATAAACATTGAAATATTTAATTTATGGCCAACATTAAAATAGCCTTTTGTTTTCTCTTTAAATTTCTCATATCAACTCTATGTTGAGCATGAATTAAATTACATGTGCCTCATAGTGAGATATAGAAAACATCTCACAAAAAAAAATGATTTACTTTCAATTACTTTATATGTGTGTGTGGATTGAAATATTTTTACTTAAAATATCTAAAAATATTTTATTTATGGTGCACATTGGAAAAAGTCTTTTTGTTATTAATGTTTTTTCTTTAAATGTCACTCTCTATATAATAATATATATATATATATATAATAATATAATATATATATATATATATATCTATTATATATATTATATATATATATATTATTTATATATATATATATATTATATATAATGACATAAAAAAATTCATTACTTGTAATACATTGAATATTTCATTATGACAAATATTAATATAATTTTTCTTGTATTAATTTTTTCTTATTTCTTATGTCAACCCTATGTTGAGAATGGAATAAATTACTCATGTTTCTAATAGTCGACTATAAAAAATAAGAAATAATAAATTATTTAATTTCAGTTTATATATAGACACACACACACACCCATAGGGGTGTTAGTGATAGAGGCGCAGTTCATGTATTCTCAGGTGAGCAAGGAAGGAGGTAGTTAATACATATCCGTTATCCGTTAACAAATGTGTTGCATTGAAGGATTTAAACAATTGGTTGATGGCAATGAAATAATTGAGGTACAAGCAAGTTATGTGAGGAGGCGAGGATAGTACCTCGACTTCCTATATTGGTTTCTCTCTGTGGGAATTTTTTTATAGGAGGTGTCGTTGATAGCTAGCATTCCCTCTAGTTTGCATAGTGATTACCTAGAAAAGCTTTTATTTGTGTCCTTTGAGGTTATTAGGGTATTATTTGGTTTCATTTGCTCTATACATGTCGATGTTTGGGCCTTGGGTGTTGGGTTGTAGTGCTTGTTGGGATTTATAGTGTATTGATTTCTAGTGTTTCGTTTCTTTTCTGGTATGTAAAAAGTTTCTCTTATGATTGGAAAGTTTCAGTTTCCTTATATTAAATTTACACCTTAATCTACTGTCTTTAGGGCATAAATTTGGTTTGTTAGTTCAATTTAGCTTTGTGTCAAGGCCTCTAAGGAAAAATCATTTTATTTCTTTTAGAGTGTCATTGGGGATAAATTCTCAGTTGTTGTGGGTTATTCAATTGACTTGGGTTAAGCACTATAGATCTTAGGATTTCATAGTGTTGGTGTCTGAGTTATGTAATTTCACTTCTCTAGTCTATTTGCAATTGGTTTGGCATGTCCAAAATTCCTTGATTTTTTCTTTGTATCCAGGGTCTTGTTATAATTCCTTTCTCTCTAGTCGGTGTTGTATTAAACCTCCAATGCTTTCTCTTTTTTGGTTAATGAATTTGTGTTTTGTTAAACCGGATAATCTTCTGAGTTATGGTCCATTAGAGTGGTCTTTTGATGAGGATTTAATCATTTTTCAGTCAGCCTGATTTCAAGGCCTTCCATATCACTCTTTGTCTTTCGTTGTTGGTAGAGGTCTCGTAAGTCGTTGTACTTGGTGTTTATTTCCAACAATTATGATGTTTTCAAGGCAACAAATGATTAGTCGGAGAGGTGGTGGCTGAAATATTAGGTTTAAAAGGGCTCTCCCTTTTTCCTATGATACAGTTGCCACTGTGTTTAATGCAGTTCCTTTGGAGGTCTAGAAGGATATTTTGGTGTTGGAAAGTAAGGAGGCATGGGATCATCCTTACTACTTTAACTCATAATTGGTGGAGGATGATGCAAATGTCTTCCTGTTCTTGGTAGGTTTAGGAAGATGAGACTTCATTTTATGAGTTATTTGGTTTTGAATCAACAAATGTCGACTCTATTGAGTCTCATCTTCAAGGATAAACAAATGGAAAACTATAATGTTTTTTCCTTGTTAGAGGACATCAAATGTATGTTTTGCAACCATAGATTATGTCTGGATGATGTCGAATCTCATTTGGTGAAAGTGTAGATATTTTTGGTGATCGATTTAGCTTCTTGGGACGTTGCTAAACCTCTAGATAACAGTGTTCAGACATGTTGTGACTATTTTTACCCAAGTAATTTTATTCTAAAATTGTATACACACACACACACACACACAAATATGTGTGTGTGTGTGTGTGTGTGTTGTGTGTGTGTGTGTGTGTGTGTGTGTGTGTGTGTGTGTGTGTGTGTGTGTGTGTGTATTTAAGAATTATATTATTTGTTGCACTTTGTAATAAAGTCATCATGTTTTATAAATGTCGCTGTCAATTTAAGTTTTGGACAAATAATATGGTTTTGTTATAAAGTTTTCATTTCTACTAGAGCATGTATCCTTTGCACATGTTTCAAACATAAGATATCACCCCACCGGAATCAACAGTTGAAAATCAATTGCGGGCCCCCCCCCCCCACGCTCTTAACATTTAACAGGGGGGGTCTGCAATCTTGTTTTTGAAACCAACCTATGGCCATGTGTCAGGTGCTTATCAATTGCAAACACCTCCTTTCAAAAATTGCTTACCACCCACCCTACCCCCCCCCCCCCCGAGCGACACATCCTTTAGTCGTTAGTCTCACCATTTATTCCCCTCCGATACCTTTTCCCACTAACCATCCGCTATAGTTATTTCCATTTCATTCATTGATCGTTATCATATAACCGCCAATCCTATGAATTAATCATGCCAATTTTTAATTAAACGACTCAATCATTTAATGCTAATGGGTATTCGAGTCCGTTATAAATCAAATTTCTTCGCATTCACAGGGCTCGTTTGTTCACAGTTACAGTGTTGTAGAAAGGTGCCAAACTCTCAAACTCATGGAAGTATTTCTACCATTGTCTACATCATTCCAGGGTATCTCAGTATTCTCATTGTCTCTATTTATTTTCAAATGAATTCCTCCAAAGGCCAAAGTAAACTGAAAATTGAAAATACCATGCTTCCCCTAAAACCAAATTTGGATGAATTGTCATTGGTCGATATTGATTTCAAAATTTTAGAGATAAAAGGTGAATTTGAATTGTATGAGTTATATAATTGGGGATTTCAAAAGTTTGAAGATGCAAGTGATGAATTTAGTGTTTGGGAGTCCCTATTGCCTCAGTTTCTTTTTCCTCATATACACCATTTTCCCAAATTTGTTTCCTAGTGTGAAAGTTGATATTTTTCGAGTCAAAGAGAAATAGCAGTTAGAAATGGTGAAATATTGTTTTTTATAACCCTAGAATCCATTTCCCAATCTTTGCAAATTAGTCTCCTAAACTCTCTTCACATTTTTTTAGTTGATTCATTAATGGAAATCTATCATAAACTTTATAACTTTCAGTAAAGAGCTAATATTTTCAACTTATTTATGCCATATGGTTCCGAGTTGCCTCGCCATAATCCACCATATTCCTTAGAAACATTTCTAGAAATGTTTAGACAAATAATTTCTATGGTTTAATTTCTTCTAGGAAATAAAAGTGATGAATGGGTTAATGAAGTCATCTTAGGATTCTTGTATGTCATTTCATCAGGGAAAAAGGCTTTTGTTCTGTTCAATTATGGCCAGTTCATTTCAAATATTATTCATGAACATTTCTTGAAGTTCAATGCAGAGAGGGACTTCAAACATCAATTTGTATTAGCATATTTATTTATATATCATCAAGCATAAAGGTTCAAGATGCCACTTCTGAAGTTATATTCATAGGGAAGACCGTGGTTTGCCATTCATTGGATTTCACTAGTCAAGAAGAATTCAGAGGATTATTTGTAGATCAATTTCTATATTTTTCAATTTGTCTTCTTAGTAGTGATGAAGTTCCAAGGATATCCATAGAATTCAATAGAATTTTACACTTAAGTGAGCAATAAAAGGTGGGAGACTAGTATTTATACCAGAATTTTACAAAGATCAGAATTTATGGTTGTAAATTTCCACCCTACAAGTTGTTAGTCTTTGTCCCTGTGAGAATTTTTGCTTTAAAATTCATAAGACAAAGCATGAATATGGATGAAATTCATTTTGTATTAAGAAAACAAATGGCCCAATTCAAACTAAAATCTCAGGTTGGTCCATTTATATTAAGTACCAGAGAAACTAATAAATAGGTAGAGAGCTTGTTAAGTCAAATGAAATTTAGAACGAGTTTTAGTTGGCCTTATGATCCCTTCGGAAAAAATTTAGCCATCAGGCTTGAGCAGAAGTCTACACCGTATGTTGATATTTCCAAACCAAAGATCGAAAAATATGATAAT
Source organism: Pinus taeda (assembly GCA_000404065.3). Taxonomy (NCBI): domain Eukaryota; kingdom Viridiplantae; phylum Streptophyta; class Pinopsida; order Pinales; family Pinaceae; genus Pinus; species Pinus taeda. The sequence continues at coordinate 311,478 of APFE031131795.1, forward strand.
CAAGATGTTTGGGAAGAGAATACCTTGTAGGAAGTTGAGGAGCAAATTTCCAGTCAAACAACCTTGGAAACTCCTAGACCCAAAGAAAAGGAATTAAAGAGAGTAAGTGAGAGTATATCCCCCACTCGTTCAGGTTATAAGTCAACAGAATTCAGATCTTTCAAAAGAAGAAAGATAAAATATATGAATGAAGAGCCATCTGAAGCCAGGACCATAGAGGTGTCTACTACACTGATGGTATCAAGCGAGCCTGTTTTCACTTTATAGAAGATTGAAGAAACAGTTCTTGATGTATTTGCTTCTCCTTCTTCCAGTGATCAAACTATTTTTTCTAAGTTTAGAGAAATGAAGAAAAAGAATGAACTTCTAAAATTTGCCACCTATTCCAAGTTTTTTAAGCAAACATCTACCACTCGGAACAGGTTATTATCCGCACTAGATCCTAACAGAGGACAGTTTCAGTTGTCATTTCTTGAGCCAAAGGTTCCACTTCCAAAGACTGCACAATGTTATAAAACATCTATGCTTTATTTTGATACAAAGAAAATCCACCCTATAGATAAGATGGATATTCATAAAAACGCAGGTGAAATGATTTTTTCTTCTTTAACAATTTTTGTCATTCCTGCCTCAAAGTTACAATATTATTTAAAAAATATGCACTCTCAATTTGAGCTAGAAAGAATGTCATCATTGGCCAAAGATACAAGGATAATGCATTTAGAAGATTTGATTAGTAAAATATGAATAAATCCTAATGATATTGATGCAGCACGGGATATTGTCAAAAATAGAAATGTTGACATTCAGGCTCTGAGAAGAAAATTAAAGTTGCCAACAACATAACATCCCCAAGCACAGGAAGTAGGATAAATTGAGAAAGATAAATAAGTCATGCTACATATGATTTTAGAACAAAGTTTGCAATACAAAAAATGGAAATAGAGATGGAAAATATGTTAAAAGAAAGGGAACAAAAAGTTATTACGGGAAATTCAATAGTGGAAATAGGACCAAGCAACGAAGATTCAACAGAGCAATTATCCAACGCAAGGGTTGATTTGTGTTTAAGAAATGTAGAAATTGAGACATTAAAAGTGTCATTACAAAGTGAAAAAGAGATAAGACAATGCAAATATTTTAGAAGCATGGAAAAATTTAAACCTTACAAAACAACTTGAAAAATATATAGATGAATCAGTCAGTGCACAAATTTATCAAAGGCTAAACAACAAATTTGGATAGATATTAGTTTTTCTATTTCATGGTTTTTGACATCTATAGAAATTATTTTTGAACAAGAACAACTATTGCACAAAGCAAAAGGAGCAATTGTAGATATCAAAGAAGAATTGGATCATAAACCTGGAAAAGAAGCTAGAGTCATCAAGGTCCTAAATTCAAAAACCAGGGAGGAGCTCGAAGACATGGGGATTGAAGATAGGACAAATGCAGTCCTTGAAGTAAGAAAAGTGTTGACTAAAATAAATTTGATGCTACCACTGGAGAACAAATGTCAAAATCTGGAAGTTCAAATCAAAAAGTTTCATAAAGTTATGTGTTCTTCAACAGAAACACCTACCATCATTAAGATATTTTCATGATCAATTAATCCAGTGAGAATATTATCAACAAAAGTTACATGATATAGCAGCAGACAACTCAAAATTTGCCAAAGTAAAGGGAAATATTAGTGGTAAAACTTTTATCCAAGGTTTAGAAGATGATTTATTTATTTCATATGAGATTCATCATATTTTTGTAAGAAAGCCCACTTTTGAAAAGTATGCTGAGGTAGATGAGGCATACAAAAAAGTAATGAAATTTTCATTCCCAGATGATGATAAATGGGATAAGTTCATTCAATTTATCAATTGAGAAACAAGCAGGTTTCCAAGTGATATTTCAGCAAGTATATGAGAAAAATCAGTAGAAGTAGATTTAAAGCCAACAGTTGAAAATAGGATCCTCGAATAGTGTATAGATTCCACTAAATCAATCCAAGGACCTATATTTTGAGTTATATTAATTAGAGTTATCCAAATCATTTTGGATAAAGTTTTATTTTTTCATGTACAAATTGTAATAGACTAGATATTTTGAAAAGACTCTATATATACTTTGTAATTCAAAGTAAGAAGGGTTGATATTTTGACAAGACCAAAGACATTGTTGTATTTTGGAATTTTTGAAGATAATCAAAGGCTTTTGGCTTCAATTTTTAGAATCATTTGTGTTCGTGTGAGTTTTCTTGTGCAATCATTTATGTTATTATTCATATATTTGAGGTAACATAGAATTATTGGGTAAGGTTAGGTTGAGTCTTGACCCTCTTGATAGCCCAGCGCAAAGTTATTATCAATGTTGTGAATAGATAATTGAACAATTTGTTTAAATTAGTACCTCTGCATCATATTATTTGTTCTGCATCTCTAAAATATTATATATTATATATATATATATTATTTGTTATATAATATTTTCTATATATATATATATTTATATATATATATATATATATATATATATTATATTTATATATATATGTAGCTATATAATTTTTTCTATATGCCTCTACTATATTGGATGATTCAAGTATTCTAGAATAATATTTAATTATCTAATATTTTCTACTTTCATCTATCACAAGATTTTAAAGGATTATATGTTGTTAATATTGGAATCAACACCCTAAGAAATCTTTAAGTTTTTGAATTATGTACATATAAATGATTTGAGTCATTGATCATCTATTTCAAACAAAATCCTTATTTAGATGCTTTGGTACAATTCCCGAGCCTAGAACTGTCTTCAAAGAGACAACAAGACCCCTATTATGTTATCTTTAGATAATGACTAGTTGGTTCCATTCAGGTGTTTTTCCTTCCATTTTTCTTCACTTGAGACGACCTCCTAGGGATATCTGGTCATTTTCTCCTCTTCTATAAGCTCACTGGGTTCTTTCGAGAATGTATGGTTGCACTCTTCTTTGGAAGGTTTTTTGGGTTATGCAAATGCGGTGTTTTTTTTACCGAATATGTGGGTCTTTTTGATGCGGAGGATTTGTTTTGGTATAATGTTGGTTACAATGTGTTTGTAATATCTTTGAAGTGCCACCAATTATTGAAATGTGGAAACGAGAATATTCCAATTTTAATTTTGTCTTTGAATTAAAATTGTGAATTAAAATGGAATTTAGTCTCACCAACTACTTGGAAATAATTAATTAATTCATTATGGATTAATTAGTTGGAGAAATTCAAGTCAGAAGTCTTTATGCAGTCATGCAACAGTTATCCCTTAAATTAAGGATATTATCCCTTAATTAAGGAGATAAGGTTGAGTTATATTTGAGTTGTAATTAGTTCGCTCAGTTTGCTGAGTTCAATCTAGTTAAATTAGTTCCAAACTGTTTGAGGAACTAATTGTGAGTTATCAATTAGTTGATGCATGCATGCGCTCAACTAGTGTACTCCAGATAACTGAAGATTCCCTCATCAGTAACTCATGCATGTCTATTCTAAGAAAGATCCAGTTGAGCTAAATGTCAAGGACAATGTACTATCAGTTGCATGTGTTTTCCTATAAACAAAACTCATGCATGCAGAAGGAATAATTCCTTGGAGGATTGTGCAGTTCTAACAGTGTGTTCGATCAATGTTCCACTTGGTGAGGTGAGAATCATCCACCAGGAATAGCACAAGGAAATAGGAGCTTGGAGGGTAGAGAGGAAGGCTTATGAGAAGCCAAGATTGCCTATGAGCATCTATGAGGATTGTACTTAGAGCTGGCTAACTGTGAGAGCTAAGGCTTTGTATAATTCCTATGTATTTCCACCTTGTATGATAATACAGATAGTGGGGTTTTTAGCTGAGGCTTTCCCCAAAGTATTTTCATGTGTATTGTGCATTGATTCTTCTACTTCTTGTTATATGTGTTCAGCTCGTTCTTGCTCTATCTTTAAGCTTCCATAAATTGATAGTAGAAGTAGGTTATAGTATTTTATTTTGGTTATATTGCATTATTAGGTTAATCTACAGTCATATTTTCTACATGAACTTAGAAAGAGATTCGTAGAGACTTTGTAGAATTTCTACATGGTATCAGAGCCAAGTTTATTGGAGTTGTGAACAGTATACTGAGAAGAGAATTCGAAGTTTGAAGTTCGGGGTTGCAGGTGCAAATTGAATTCATATCACACTTCAATTGAGATGGGACATTATACGACTAATTTCCCATTGAAAGAAGTCCAAGAAGGGGTCCTCAGAAGGATCGGAAGGTGAGGCATTAGCCTCTCAGTTCAAAATGGACTTTACCCTCATTGCATGCATGGCATCATCGATGATGGGTTGTGTCTAGTATATTGACAATGGAACCTAATTCCACATGGCCGGTGATAAAATTTTATCTAGTGCCTTGGAGGAGAAAGACCTCAAGATGCGCATAGAGATGGGTGAGGATGGAAGGTATAATGTTTCAGGAGTGGACACGGTTGCTTTTCAGAGGGAGCATGGAGCTCCTCTCACCTTGACAAATGTGACATATGTGCCTAGACTGAAGAAGAAATTGGTATTTGTCGCGATGTTGGAGGACAAAGGCTATGATGTTGTCTTCAGTAAAGGAAAGGTGTTCCTAAGACACATAGCCATGGGTCAGATCAAGAGGATAGGGATTCGAGTGAAGAATCTCTATAAACTAGAGGTAGATGATTGTGCAGCATTGAGTACGAAAGCAGAATTGGTGCTAAGCCAAGACATTGGCGAGTTGTGGCACAGGCGGTTGGGCCATTTGCATCATGGTGCTTTGAAGATAATGCAGTAGATATCTACAGGACTTCCCAAAGGTAAAATTGAGAAAGTTGACACATGCAAAGGTTGTACCTTGGGAAAGTACACCAATTCTTCCTTTCATGATCAAGACAGTCGAGCAAAGGTTATCTTAGAGCAAGTTCATACTAATGTGTGTGGACCATTCTTGATGGCATCCACGGCAAAGAAAAGGTATTATGTGATTCATTGATGATTATTCTTGTAAATGTTGGATTTCTTTCATGCAGAAGAAGGACAAAACCTTCACAAAGTTTTGTGAGTTCAAAGCTTTGGTCGAGAAAGAGTCTGGGAAGAAGATCAAGGCCTTGAGAAGCGACAACGATCGAGAATATTTCTCTCATGAGATTAAGGACTTCTATGCAGCGGAAGGAATTAAATGAGAGTTGACGGCACCTCATAACCCACAACAGAATGGGGTGGCCGAGAGGAAGAACAGAACTATTGTAGGGGCAGCACAGGCGATGTTGCATGACCAAGACCTACCACTTCACTTGTGGGCTGAGGCATGCAACACAGTGGTCTATTTGCAAAATAGAAGCTCGCATCGCATACTTCGGATGAAGACACCATAAGAAGCTTTCTTCGGTAAGAGACTAGATGTGGGTCACTTCAGGATCTTTGGCTCATTGGTATATTTCCATGTGACAAAGGATGCATGGAAGAATATTGAGCCGACAATAGAGTTGGGGATATTTGTGGGGTACCCTGATACACCTCACAACTATCGGGTGTAATTGCCTACCAGTCGGAGGATAGTGGTTTCCAGAGATGTCAAGTTTGATGAGCAAAAGGCCATGCGATTTTCCCTTGAAAGGGAGCTCCATCTACATGATGTGGAGGAACTGTTGGTTCCTAAGGAGGAGGAGCCTCAGACTGATATGGAGCAGCCGCATGCAGAGGTTTCAGGAGTGGAGACGTCCACTCAAGCAGATTCTTCCAGAGATGGACGGAAGCGCACAAGAGAAGCTGACAGATTGTTGGAGGATGCAAGAGAGAATGTGGGAGCACCATTTTCTCAACTCTGACAGAGGAGGTCACCTGAGATGTACACTGGATACATGGCCCTCGCTAGGGAATATGTTGAGACCAAGCCATCTTCCTTTGAGGAAGCAGTGCAGCAGTCAATTTTGGTTGATGCTATGGTGGAGGAGTATGACTCCATAGTTTGTAACAGTGTTTGGGATGTGGTTCCAAGACTGAAGAACAAGTCAGTCTTGAGTTCTCATTGGCTTTACAAGGTAAAGCAAGTTGTTGATGGTAGTGTGGAGAAGCATAAGGCAAGATTTGTTACCTGTGGCTTTTCAAAGGTCGAGGGGATTGACTATGATGAGACTTTTTCACCTGTCACAAGGTACTCATCTATCAGATATATGTTGGGACTATCCACACAGATGGGTTGCAATATCCATCAAATGGATGTGAAGACTGCATTCCTCAATGGCGAGATTGAGGAAGAGGTGTACATAGAGCAGCCGGAAGGTTTTGAGACCTTCAATGGTGAGTCACATGTGCGCCGACTCAAGAGATCATTGTACGAGCTGAAGCAAGCACCTTGTGCTAGGTACACCAGGATAGACAACTACTTCATTGGGTTGGGCTTCACAAAGAGTGAAGCAGATGCAAACCTGTATAGCATCGTGGTGAAAGGTAAGTTGTTGACCATTGTTCTTTATGTTGATGATCTCATATTGACTGGTGATGATCAGTTGATCGTGTCTTGCAAGGAGGACCTTGCAAGAGAATTCAAGATGAAAGACATGGGTCTCATGCATTACTTCCTTGGCATGGAAGTATGGCAGAAGGATGGGGAGTTGTTTGTATCTCAGGGTAAGTATGCCAACGAGATACTCAGGAGATTCCATGTTGAGAAGTGCAAGCCCATGAAGACTCCTCTAGTAGGTAACTGGAGGAAGGAGGATGCTACTTCAGGAGAAGTAGTGGAGGCTACTGTGTACAGGCAGCTTGTGGGTTCACTGATGTACTTAGTGAACACACGACCGGATTTGTGTTATGCGGTGAACCAGCTAAGTCAAGCGATGGTTCAGCCTACCAAGATGTTCTAGAAGGAAGAAAAGCATGTATTGAGATACCTCAGAGGCACATCTCAGTATGGATTATGGTACAGATGGATAGAGGGAGTGAAGCTGCAGGGCTTCACTGATGCAAATTGGGTAGGGAATCCATCAGATCATAAGAGCACATCAAGAGGGATTTTCAACCTTGGGTCAGTGACAGTTTCTTGGTACATCAGGAAACGGAGGTCAGTTGCACTCAGCTCAGCATAGGTTGAATACATGGCTGCAAGTCAGGCAGCATGTGAGGCCATCTGGATGTGGAAAACCCTAGTTGGTTTGTTTGATCAGAGGATGGATCCAACTGTGATCTGTTGTGATAATCAGAGTTGTATCAAACTCTCTGAGAATCCAGTATTTCATGATAGGTCCAAGCACATCGACATTCGGTATCATCATCTCAAAGATTGTGTAATGAGGAGGATCATGTTGCTACAATATATTTCAACAAAGGAGCAAGATGCTGACATTTTGACAAAGGCATTGTCAAAGTGTAAATTCAAGTTCCATAGAGACAGGATCAAGGTGGCAGATAATCCCTTTCTTGTTGAGAGGGAGTGTTGAAATGTGGCAATAAGAATATTCCAATTTTAATTTGTCCTTGAATTAAAATTGTGAATTAAAATCGAATTGAGTCTCACCAGCTGCTTGGAAATAATTAATTAATTCATTATGGATTAATTAGTTGGAGAAATTCAAGTTAGAAGTATTTCTGCAGTCATGCAACAGTTATCCCTTAAATTAAGGAGATAAGATTGGGTTATATTTGAGTTGTAATTAGTTAGCTTGGTTTACTGAGTTAAGTCTAGTTAAATTAGTTCCAAACTGTTTGAGGAACTAATTGTGAGTTATCATTCAATTGATGCATGCATGCACTTAACTAGTGTACTCCAAATAACTGAAGATTCCCTCATCAGTAACTCATGCATGTCTATTCTGAGAAAGACCCAATTGAGCTAAATGTTAAGGATGGTGTACTATCAGTTGCATGTGTTTTCCTATAAGGAAAAATCATGCATGTAGAAGGAATAATTCCTTGGAGGATTGCGCAGTTCTGACAGTGTGTTAGATCAGTGTTCCACTTGGTGAGGTGATAATCATCCACTAGGAACAGCGCAAGGAAATAGGAGCTTGGAGGGCAGAGAGGAAGGTTTGTGAGAAGCCATAATTGCATGTGAGCATCTGTGAGGATTGTACTAGGAGCTGGCTAGCTGTGAGAGCTAAGGCTTTGTATAATTCCTATGTATTTCCACCCTGTATGATAATACATATAGTGGGGCTTTTAGTTGAGGCTTTCCCCAAAGTATTTTCATGTGTATTGTGCATTGATTCTTCTTCTTCTGGTTATATGTGTTCATCTCGATCTTGCTCTATCTTTAAGCTTCTGCAAATTTATAGTAGAAGTAGGTTATAGTATTTTGCTTTGGTTATATTGCATTATCGAGTTAATCTACAGTCAGATTTTCTACATGATCTTAGAGCAAGATTTGTAGAGACTTTGCAGAATTTCTACACCAATTGGTATGGAGGCAACATTCGGTGCACTATTGCATGGTGTTTCACTACAAATTGTTGGTTATTGGCATAAATATGGATTATAGATGGTCTGCTCTCTTGCTAGGGGTATCAATTGGTGTAAAAACTAAAGTCTCATTGGCTTTATACTTGAATTATGTATGACAAGTTCTTTTCTATCGTGTTTTGTTTTCTACCCCCTGCTACACCTGACGCAACAAACAGGGGGGTCTTCTGCCCCCCCTGTGACCCCCCCGCACATGTGACTAGTCGTGGACAAAATATAACACATACCCAAAATTCTCCCACTTGTTGTTTTCTTTTCCACGTAGGGGGTCATAGGAGAGCTTAGTCATTGGTCCAACCCTACAATGCCCATGGTTTCTCTACACCAAGAAAACTTCTTAATGCTCACAGACTTCGTCAATGCATCTGCAACTTTCTTTAAAGTGTCCACCTTTACCAACAACACCTTTTTGTCCTCAACCATATCCCTCATAAAGTAATATTGAACATCAATATACTTTGTCTTTGAATGATAAGTAGGGTTCTTTGCCAAGAAAATTGCACTTTTCCTGTCACAGTCTACCCTTCTAGCTCATTGTACTAACCCCATACTTTAACACAATATATGCAACTAAACTGCTTCCTTGCTTGCATGAGTGGCTACCATGTACTATGCCTCTGAATTCTAATTTGTAATTCTATGTTCACAACATCATTGACATAGGGTTACAAACATAATGAATCAACTTTATTTGCTTGGTGAAGCATATGGGTTCCTCAATTATCTCAAGTTTAATTTTATTTCTTGGTTCTACAATGATAAATGCACAGTTTCATGTGGGATAAGTTAATATTCGTGTTGGGTTGTTGATTTGTCACCATTTCACCATTATTTACAGTCATCCATTTGACCAATTACGTCATTCCTTCACCCATTGATTACCCCATTCTCCATAAGTTCTCGTAAAAATCATCACGGTAATTTCTAATGCTCAAAGTGGTTAATTATTACATATTTCCTTTATTTTTAACGAATTAATTAGAATTAAACTTGGTTTTACTAATGACAGTTTACCAACTTTGTTCTTGAAGCTAGTTTCAGTGGCCATATTTGTGATCAAGGTACCAATACAGTTCTAGAAGAAAATTGGGCACATGGGTTTTGTTTCTATGACCCCCATTATGGATTTGTGTTGTTCAAGACTCAACCCAACTCGCATGTGTGAACACGTAGCATTTCATCAAAGGCAATGAACAACAATTTCCACACAGTCAACTTCTAACATGATTTCTAAACAAATGAAGATAAATTTTGAAAAACTAAAACATGGATTTTTTCAAAACCAACGCATTCAAGCTAGACACAAGGTTTCCTCAACATGTGAAGGATTTGACATATTTTATTGATCCTTCGAACCATCTTTTCCTAGATTTCATGAATGAATGGTTTTCTAACATGTCACCTAACATCGAGTCAACAAAGAGGTGGGAACGAGCTCTATTTTGGTAAATTTGTGGAAAGGGGGTAAGATTTAATATAATATTTTTATCCAATATCCATTAAAATGTATTTTGTCTCATTGCGGGCCACATTATTTGCAGTTTGTTACTCTATCCCAAATTGAAGCATCAAAACCCTCAAACAGTTGTTTTCCATAAACTTTATAAATGCATGTGATCTCTTTATTAGATACACAGGGGTTTATAATATAATAATTGCATATCTTTAATATAATTCTTATTTGATTCGCACCAATGTGTAAGAGTTATTTGTGTATGAATTAAGCTAACATACAAGGTTATGAAGTTTCCTCAGCATGTGTGAACCAATTAGGAGCCCCCCCATGCCAGGACACACGCTACTTCTCATTCAATGAGTTTTATTTCTTTCAGTTAGAACACAATGATAACTTAGGTTTAGTTGTAGCATGATTTGAATGAATTTCGATTTCAGCTATGTGGATTTTGGTAATAGCCCTGGGTTAAAAGTTCATGTAATAAAGTTAATAAAGGAAAAATAACACCAAGGTCATGGGACATGTATTCCAAGCTGAATGTTGGGGAAAACACCCTAGTGGGTGTTCATTTGGTTTATTATGGCTAAGGGGGAATTGGCAAAGACATTGAAAAGGCAAATAGACATTAATTGGCATTTATTTATGAAAATAATGGACAATAGGAGAAAAGGAAGGTGAAAGGTCAGGGATTGCATGTGATGAGGAAATTGAAGGAAAATAGAGGAAAATGAAGAAAATAGAGGCCTCAATGATAAAAATGCTTCTGAGGATTAGTTCACAGCTTTTGTCAATTTAGCTCTTTGACAGATTTGGTTTGGAGCTCTCTCTTTACTCCCACTCTCATACTCTTGCACACTTAGAGCATTCTTGGATCACTCTAGCATTGGAGAAAGGAAGGCAAGGGAAGGATAAGAAATCAAAGGAAAGAAAGGACCAAGCAAGGAAGAGTTGGATCAAACAGCTACAGCAGGATTACTTGCAAGTATCGAGTTGCATGTACAATTTCCTTGCTAGTTTTGGCATGCATGGTACATCCATGTGTGTATTTGGTTTCTCTTATTGTCATTGGCATGGGTTTTTCCATGTGTTACAGTGGTTTAAGCTTTTCCTTGCCATTTCCGGATAGTCATGGTGTGATGGGGTTTTTTCATTGGGTTGAGCTTTGAATTGCTAGATGGTTTTGGAACTGGATGAGGTGGTCTCAAGAAAATTCCCAAGGACCTAGGAATCCCTTGACCAGTAATGGTGGGATTTACGTAAAGCTTGAGGGTGGAGACAGGAAAATTCCTCAAGGTATTGGTGAATAAATTCAGAGGCATCCAAGCTTGTTTAGGGCCTAGTGATCCTTTAACCAGTTTTGGCGAGATTATAGTAAAGCCTAGTAGTGTATGTTTTTTGTTTGGGCCTAGGAATCCCTTAACCAGTAATGGTAGGATTGTGGTAAAGCCTGGTTGTGTAGGTGCTTGTTTCGGGCATAAGAGACCCTTGACCAGTTTTGGCGAGATTGCGGCAAAGCATGAGGAAGCCCTGGTTGTTTTGTTGTGAGTCCCACATTCATGCTTGGAAAATGGCGTGGGGGTGATTGGTTAAAAGAAATATTTGGTTCAACCCAATATATGGTCCAGTGGTACGTGGAAGTCCTTGACTTGGTTGGCTTTTGCATATGTTAATAAGAACTCTTTTCCTCTTGCATTTTATGATTCAATGTACTTGTTATGATGTTTCTTTGATGGTTGTTCTATCACTATGAGTATTATGGTTATATGTTGGTTATAAGCATGGTTTTATGACATATTCTAGTTATGGATCTTATCATGTTTTGATTTGTAAATGAATGGTTATTGAATACATGACCTAATAGATGTTATTTCATCCATTGTGAGAGGGCATTAGATGTTCTTGATGATTCTTAGATAAGTATCAGACCCCTATGTTCATATACGCATTTATGACCTATAGATTGCATGTTCACAATGTGTTTTACGAAATGTATGTCATGGTTAGGCCTCGTTAGTTCAAGTTCTTGACTAAGTTCTGCATCACTGGCTTTGTCTTTGTGTCATTCATCATTCTAGAAAGTTCTATCAAGTTCTGGGTAGAGGTCTAGATACTATCCCTGAAAAAATGGCTCAGATTCCAGGGTCGCATGCTTAGAACTGGGAAATCTAAACTATAGTCACTCAGAAGTAGGGTTATCCATGTGACTGTAGGGCACCTGGAGTGTTTGTTTCGCCCTTGGGGGTCTTGTAGCTCCTGAGGAAGGTTAGTAAAGTTTTATTTTGTTGATTCCATTTCGTTAACTATACTTAGGAGGTTGAGTCATTTCATAGTAGCCCTCAACTCATGTTTACCCTGGCAGGCCAATGAAAGTGGGTAGATATGGGAGGGATGTTTACAATTTTAATTGTTTTTTTTTGTCAATATGATGTAGGTTGATCATACAAAACTTTTAATTGAATAGAAAATAAATATTTAAAAACTTCAAAAAATTATATTCAAATAATTTTGAGAAAGTTTGTTGTTAAAAAATAACTGAAATTCTACATGGAAAAAAGGATCTATAAATGTTTCAGAACCATGGACATATTAAGTTAAATTAGATTTAATCGCTTTCATAAAATAGAATTTCCTTTAAATGTCAATTTACGTTTGATAGAATTAAAAGCTAAGATTTTGCATATATTTTGCTTTACACTTCATAAATTTACAAACTTGGATTGATAAGATTAAATGTTACAGAATTTTAGTACAATTGAATTAACCAATAATTTTATATAGTGATATTGGATTCAAAGATAAGTCAAACAACTGATTTGCATCCTTGTACTAATGCCATAATTTGCACTGTGATACAAACACAATGAACTGACTTTATCCTTTTGTGATTCTCTTCAGTGATTTCTAATACAAGCATGATGATCTAATACAAATAATGTTTTTTAATAAGCATGGTAATTTCTTTATGATGACTGGTATCATTCAAAACTTGATGTGAACTAAGTGTTTAGGTTCTTTCTATAATTTTTATTATTTCTTGTTTATTTCATATACTTTTCAATATGAAGAAATGACTACAAATATTTAAAATTCTCAATGGGAGGCATAGAAAAGTAACCTTAGACAATCCTTATGAATAAATCATTATAAAAATGGACAAAGGAGAGAAGAAAAACTATAGAATGAGTTAGAGGTAATACTTGATAACAAGTTTAGATCAAGTTATAAAGACAAAACTTAGGCATAGATAAAAAATAGAATATTAGAGTTGGAGACTTATGGAAAATAATGTAGGTTAGATTATAAGAAATGGAAAATCAAATCCAAGAAGAAAAACAATCAACCCAAGAAGGAAATGTTGAATAAAATTGTAACATGAGAGATAAAATTAAAGAGCTAGAAGTGACGATAACTAATGATTTTCTAAATATCTTGGAAATTAAAATGGATATCAAACCAATCAAAGAGGAAATGAATATGCTCATAGAGTTAGATCATAAGTGTAAAAAAAATCCTTGTACCTTATAATTTTTGGTATAAACGACTATAAGGATGAGGACACTTTATTTATAGGAAAACAAAAAACAAAAAAAATTGTTACAAATTGTAACAACTTGCCTCATACAAAAAAGTGGTTGAGAAAAATAATTGAACATAATGATATGTTGATATGTGTCAAGATAAATCCTAAAATCTACTAACCATAAATATGGTATATTTAGTAAATATTTATGCTTAAAATGGTTAGGCATATTTATAAATGAAGTATGCATTCTAGAAGACCGGGATGAATTAATAAAGGAAGTTCAAAAGGTAAAGGCCTAGAAACCAAGAAATTTGAGTGATAATTAGGAATTGAAAATTCATTATTAGCGAAAGGGACCAAACATTAAATAATAAATAGGAATGTGAGACCCTAAAAACACTACAGGTCCTCTCTTGGAACTATTATGGTTTTCCATGGTGCAATGGTGATAAAGTTTAATCCCAAGTGAAATTGATATTGTTTTTCTCTTTGAAACTTGGCGGCATGAAGAATATATAAGTCCTTAGCATAGAAGTATTTTTCTTGTGATCAACATGGAAAACAAAATTCTATCGCAAAGAGAGTAGATTCCTATATTTTTACACTAAATCTATACATATGAATGAGGATTTTATATATTAATGTTAAAATTATTTATATAGCAATTTGTTATTTCATGCCTATTAATTCTATATTTATAAGAAAAAAAATAGATAAAAAATTTCCTTACAATAGCATAGAACGAAATATTTACAATTTGATAGATGAAGGTAGTACTTTCCTAGTAGGAGACTTTAATACTACAATGTCAACTAATGAAGCTATTCTTTGGAGAAATCATTCCAAACCTAATTTTCTATGGCTAAGTGAGGACATTCTTTTGGCTAACATATACAAAAGAAAATTTTTAAATCCAAGCAATAATTTTTTTGAAGTAGTTGATATCCAATCAAATGACTTGTATTCCTGAATTGGGAAGTGATATTGTTGATTATGTGATATATGATATCTCCACATATAAAAATAATAATATTTTTTACCTTCCTAATAACCATGAACTTGAATTTGATCATAGACCTTTTCTATTAAATCTAACATTTAACATGGACAAAATCCCCAGTGAAGAAAATTTAGATGACCAAAGGAACTTGTTTCTTGATGAAATAAATTTCATCTATTCTTAAAGGATTTATGTAGTGAATTAAATCTTCTATCTTATAAGAGCAATATTGAAAACCTCTATCATAATTTTACAATAGTCCTTTCTACTTCGATAAACAGTTTTTCTATCAAGATGTTATGTAAAAGGAATGATAGAACGAAAAACCCTTGGTATGATAATGAGTGTAAAATTGATAGAAAATACATTAGGGATGCATATGATAAGATGAATAAGTACAAAGTCCTAATTAAAAGGAAAAAATAGTACTATATGAATACAAAGCAAGAGAAGCTTTAACAACTTTCTATGCTAGAACCTACAAAATTTTGGAGGAAAATTTCGACTCATAAGAATAAGAAAAATATCTTATTTCCTTGAGGGATTGGAATTCCTACCTTAGAAATATGTATTTATTATTTAGTTTCATGGACAACATTCAAATTTTTTTTACAAAGGATTAAGTTTTTCTATAAAAATCACAAAGTTTGGGGTTAAGAGGATCATAAAAGGGAAAAGGAAATTGAAAGGTACCAAGATAAAATATTAAAAATTGGAGACTATAACCTCGTCCCTCACGTACAAAAGCTCTTCAATTTAGTAGTCAAGTAAGGCTTCCAAAACCCTAGTGAAAAACCATCATTTTACATATTTTTAAAAGTGAGGATAAAAACAATCCCTCAAATTGTAGGATCATTATTATTAGCCTCATTTTATCTAAGATTTACAAAATTATTTGGGAAAATATTAGCCTATGGCTAGAAAGCCGCAGAAAAAGAGCTAAAGGATAACGAAAATTTAGGATCTATCATTCTAGTATGGAATACCCTCTTATGCTTAGGATCGTTATGAAGGTCCAATTTTACAATAAATAAAAAAATTAATGTTATTTGTTGATTCATTGACTATAAAAATTATTTTGATACAATATCCAAGATGGATCTTTGGAATAGGTTAGAAGAGTTATAAGTTCCTTTCAGGTTTAGAGTTGTTGTGATAAGGTTGTATGAGAATGTTATTGTTGATTTGAGGAATAATAACCACCCGTCAAAATAAATCAATAAATATATGCATCATCATGGTTGTCTCCTATCCCCTTCCTTTTTTAATGTACACATCAAGAAGTTAGAATATTGTTTGAAGGAAGTAGGTTGTGGCATTGGTATAGTCATCATCCTTCTTCCTTATGCCAATGATATTGTTCTTAACGTGACGAATCCATATGACCTTGACATGAAACTAAGAATCGTCTTTGTGTTATAGTATGAATATAGCACTTAACACTATAAAAAAATAAAATTCATGATAATTAAAACCAAAAATATCAGTTATGATAGAAATTTATATATGACAATAACAAGTTGTAACAAGTGACTTCATACAAATATATAATCATAAATATTCATCAAAAGCTCAATTGGAACTATAAAATTGAAAAGGGTTAAATGGGTGGTGGAAATATTATTATGGCCTTAGAAATAATTATAAGTCAACATATCTTTAGTTATAGGATTTAAAATAAAATAAATAAATAAATAAAAACTTTTTAAGACTATTATTACTCTTGTTAACTTATCTGGATGTGAATTTTGGGGATACAACCTCTCTAGAGAATCATGGAGAATGATAGATGAGATCCAAAAGTAATGCATAACCTATAATCTAAAAATCAAAGGAAACACACCATATCCTATCCTATTTATTAAAGGGATCCTTCCTCCTAATCAAAAACATGGCTATGACTAGATACTCAATGTACAAGAACAAATTAAACAACATGGAAGGAAAGAGACTTCTTAAGATTACTTCAACCTCTAGCTAAAACTACTTAGGGCTCAAGTGATGATGGCTTAAATAATGCCAATTCTTGGATAAGCCAATGGGGAGTAAAGGAACAATTCATTTTGTGGAAAAATAATAATATTAAAAATAGTATTACCTATAAATTTAAAAAGAAATTGTGTTGTGATAAAGCATTGGAGGATAGAAAAATGAGATACCATAAGGTGGTGATCAACTCTAACATTGAAAATAAAAAGTATCTCTTTGTTTTTTTTACTAGTGCTTAGATTCAGAAAATATATCCAAAATATTATTACCTAGAAACTTAAGGAGAAATTATGGTGTGATAAAGCATTAGAGAATAAAAGAAATATAAGATACTATATGTAGGTGATGAAATGTAACCTTGAAAATAAAAAGCATCCTTATGTTTTGACTAGTGTAAATAAGAAAATAAGCATTGCTAAAATAAGAAGAAATATTCACAAGCTTCATAGTGAGACTGGTCTTATAACAATTCCCAAAACACCTTGGGATAATAAAAAAATTGTTATCTTTATGACACTAAGAGGGTTGAAGATAAAATTTACCTTCTCTTAAAATATCATGCATATATCTAAATTAGATATCAATTTGAAAATGTGTCACAATACTAAGCTTCCTACCCTCTTAAGTCATCAAAACTATGATAATATTGGAATTTTGATCTTAATACTCAAAAATTTGTTATCTTTGTGACACTAAGAGGGTTGAAAATAAAATTTACCTTCTCTTAAAATGTCATGCATATATTGAAATTAGATACCAATTTGAAAATATGTGTCGCAATACTAAGATTCGTACCCTCTTAAGTCATCAAAATTGTGGAAATATTATGATATTGATCTTAATGCCTTTTGAGCACAAGAATAAAATATTAAAGAAATAGACCAATTTTAATCTGAGTGGACATTGCCTAGCATCATCACCATCATCATAAATTTGATTTTATATATAATAATAATAATCTATTTTTGAAGTCATGGCCAACCCAGACCCCAAATTGGTGTATAAGACATTTTTGTTTGTGGTATAAGGGACCCATGCAATAATTTGACCTGCTAAAGCCTATCAAGGTGTACAAACCATATCTAATTTTAATTTGTGACTTCTCGGGAGAAAATACATGCTCTTAACCAGTAAGCCCAAACAAGCTATACATTGAAATAATTCATGATAGTTGATGTTGAAATATTTTTTTGTTATTAATATTTTTTAGATGCAACATCTTCATGTTAAGAATATGGAAATATTTTATTTAAATATGGACATCGAACTTTTTTTTAATATCTTTTTAAATGTCCCCCACTACCTATATCATTTTCCAAGTCTTTGAGAGGTTAGGTGATTAGGTCTTTCAAGCCATAGGTTAATCCCACCATTTTTCCTACATATTAACCAAAAAAAAACATTTTAAATTTCATATGCCAATTCCATGTTTAAAATGAAAATACCTAGACATATTTGTCATGTTAAATTGTAAAAATATATATAACAATAGCAGGGATCCATCTTAACCTAGCACTAGAAGATTAAATCTCCTAATGTACAAATATCTTTTAGAGTGAACCTAGCACTAGAAGATTAAATCTCCTAATGTGCAAATTTCTTTCGGAGTGAAAAACTTGAAGAAGGGTTTGCTCCTAGAAATATTTGATCCCTCTTGGGTTTGCTCCTAGAAATATTTGATCCCTCTTGGAGCTTGATTGATCTAGGATTAAGATGGATCTACACTAGTACTTAATATGCCATGTGTCAACTCCGGGTTGATTATGAAAGAAATTACACATACCCTTCATAGTTAGAAACAAAATTTTGAAATATTTTAACCACCATAAGGAGAAAGTGTTCAAATGCCTAATAGTGCAAACCTTTCCTCAAATTTTGGTCTTTGTGAGAGCATGAAAAATGTTGAGATAACATGAGTCTACACTAATTTTTATGTGTGAAAGCCATGTTAAGCATTGATATGCATGTGCCTTATAGTGAGCAATGTAGCGTTGAAATGTTTTAAGCATAAGAGATTTTTTACTTGCAATTATTTTTAACTTAAATGACATTGACTAGAATTACACATCTCCCTTATACTTTATTTGTAAAAGTGCATTTCCAATAAAGCTTTTATATTTTATTGAAAGTCAACGTCCAATTTTTTAATTAATATATATTTTTAAAATTTTATATCTCAATTCTAGATTGGGTATATAAGGAATTATAATGAGAATTATGCATCTCTTTCTCATAAAACTAACTAAAAAGTATATTTATTTTTGTTTTTTATTATAGCTAACTTATCATTTTTGTTCAGTAAATATTTTATTTTCATTTTAGAAAGAATGTGTAAACTATAAGTTTATTTTATTTTCATTTTAGAAAGAATGTGTAAACTCTAAGTTGAACATACAACGAATTATATATATCCTTCAAACTAAACTATAAAATTTATCACTAGAAAGAATCACACTGAATGGTTCGAAAAGCTTGGCCAAAAATTTTCTTATGTGGTTTCTTACCAAAAAAAATTGTTCTTAAATTAAAATAAAATAAATATAATATATATATATATATATAGATAGATTAAATATATAAATATATAAATTATAATTATAAAATATATCTATTTTTATAATAACAAACTTAATTTATAATTTAATTCTTTTATAAATATTTATTATTTATTTTAAAAAAAAATCTTTTAACATTAATGGTGTTTGTTCTTAACCTTTCAATATTACTTTCCAATTTTTTATTTACACTTTTCAATATTGGCTTACAGCGAAGCACTTGTCACTTTTTTCTTTTATAATAAAATTTCTTCTGTATTTTCCGTCTGGATATGGTCCACTAGTTAAGTGAAGAAAGTTGGCTCCACAAATGTTGTAACCCAATAAAACAACATAACAAGATTTTCTCCATTGAAGTAACGAAAACTTAGAAACAACTTCTACAAATAAGTACCGCCGGTTTGCATGTCAAAGGGCGTGCCCAATTTTCAACTATGGCGTCATTGTCCTTTCTTTCAATCTTCTAGTAACGTGGGTTATAGTCATCCTAAAACTATCACACTGCACTCAAACACAGGGCAGCAGATAATATTGCCCAGAAGCCCTGTGAGTAGCGTTGAACATCCTACCATTCAAAATAATGCGGCTTTGAAATTTTCTGATTCCAATGACGAAGATGTCGGCTGCTGGACCAATTAAGGAATAAATAAGAGAAACCTCATATTCTGAAGCTGCCTACATGGAATTGTCATTGCTAGAGATCTTCTGCAATTTCTATTCTGAGCTCCTGTTGCAGAATAATAGGGTTTGGCGTGGCTTTTAAAAATATGGTTGAGAAAATTAGTTTTCTCGTTTTCGGTGCGTTTTCATCATCCTAATTTATCTCATGAACAAAATTATTTTTTCGATTTTTATATGAAATAGTTAAGTTAGTAATCTATCATAATTTAGTTGTTAAATTAATAGTAGAAATAGTTATTATTATGATCTCAATTTTTTATTAAATAATTGAAATTAGTAATTTATCATAATTTAATTGTCAAATTAATAATAAACATAGTTATTATTGACTAATTCATTACTATTATTCAAAAATACCTATAATTACTAACTGTACATTTATCATAATTTAATTGTTAAATTAACAATAGGAATAATTATTATTAACTATTTTATCATTCTTATTTAAAAAACAAGACATATAATTACTAAAAAAAAAATTAATTATAAATATTTTTTTCCAAATTTCATAAATATAGACCCTTCTATATAATAAAGCTCAAGCTGGCATGAATGTTGTATTTACTATTTATACATGTGCTTCCTATTCCAACTTTATATTAAATTAAAAAATAATTATATATTTTCTTGAATAATATATTATTAAATATTTTAAATATAATAATTTTAAAAATTACTTATATAGATATGATGATATTTGAAGTGAATATAAATATATTATATAAAAAGTAATATTAATTTTTTAATAAATAGTTTTTAAATTTTTATATTATAATTATATATTTCATTATATATTATATTAAAAAATGAAAAAATTATATACATTTTCTTATATGCATTATAAATATTTTTGGAGGAATAATATGTAATGAGGTATTTAAGTTATAAATTTTCACAATTCATATAATATTTCATAATATAGTGATCACTTAGTTATCTCTTTTAGTTGCATTATATATATTTACCTAAAAAATAAATAATAATTATAATTAACTTATTATCTTCTTCTCTCTTTTCTCTTTCTCTTTCTTTTCTTTTTTTTTTCTTTTTTTTCTTGAGTTTAGGCTTTAGATCTTCTTTCTCTTTCTCTTTCTCTTTCTCTTTCTCTTTCTTTTTCTTTTCTTTTTTTTTCTTTTTTTTCTTGAGTTTAGACTTCGGTAATCCATATTAATAATAACAAAATCTTTCGAGAAAAAAAATCATATAGGAGTAATATCGTCGAAGCTTTTGGAACTAACCAGTGTGGTTCATCTTCAAGACAAGATGATGAATGAGATCCAGGCAATGAAATAAATAGATGAAGAGAGTAATATCCTATGTAATATGGTCTAGGCATTTAGAACCAACCAGTGTGGTTCATCTTATGAAATAAATAGATGAAGAACAGCTAATTAGTCGTTAATTTATTTATTTTTATTTTTGTTTTTGTTTTTATTTTTATTTTTATTTTTTAGGTTTTAATCAAGAATTACAAAGAATTTTAATTAATATTTTTGAATTAGTTATATTTTTTATTTATATTAATAAAATCAATTTAAGTTATAATGCTATAAAATAATAATTAGAATTTTAAATAAAAAAATATATATATATATATATTAATATATATAATATTTTGGAAAGTTGAAATTTTAAATAACATTAAAATTAAATAATATTTATATTATAATAAAAATTAATATTGCTATGGAAATACTAGTAGGGATATAGTATTTTTAATAACTAAATAAACCAAGTAGTTAAGATGTATAATATAAAACAAATAAATAAATAAAGCAGAACAACAAACCAAATAAAATTTATCCAAATTTATTATTTTGTTTAGAGAAACTAAGATTTTTAAAATGCGACATTCTTTTTTTAATATAAAACTTCAAAAAAATTACACTTATGATTTAAATAGGATTTTAGTGTCTATATCTATATCCAAATTAAATATATTAAATTAATTATAAAATTATAATACATTTATTATAAAAATTATTTTTAAATAAAATTATATTAAATTATAAAAAAAGAAAATTGATCATATAAATATTTTTTGAAACATAATTTCATTTTTTACAAATTCATCTTCAAAATAACTAAAAATAATATAATTATTGCTTTTAACATATAACCGCTTTCATAACCATTTTTTTTAACAGTTATCACTAAAAGAGTTACAGCAATATCGTGATAGCCCTCTTATACCGACCCAAAAAAAATAGTTTATTTTTAAAAAACCCTATGCTCGGAAGTTATTTAAAGATAATCACGTTTTCTGCTTAGTTTTTTTTCTTTTTAAACTTTTAAAAAAAGTTTTAAAAAATGACAATGAATTGTAATAGGTATCTACACTACTGATGAGTTAAGTAGTGACTATCAGATGTTTCTTGTTTTTAACGTTTCAATTTCCGTGATAAGTTTAATATTTTTTAATCATTGCCTTCACCCATAAAACGTGTGCCTAAGGGTTTTTTGTAGTTCATAGATTGGGATTTTTTTGCGTGTGGTGTAGTTAGGACGATAGAGGATGTGAGATTTGAATTGTTGGGATGATATTTTTTTAGTTAGGATAATAGAGGTGGTTTACTTTTTAAAATGTGAAATTAGAATTATTGGACCTAGATTGTGATTATTATTGTGTATTTATATATAATGATTGTGAAAACAGTTTTAATCAATAAGATGTGGGGTTTCAATTATATGTTTTTTGTGTGCATTTTTTTGATGTTCCAATTTTGATATCATAGCCAAAAGGCCTAGAAAAATAGAGCTTCAGATATGAGAGTAAAATGCCATGGCTGAGATCTATGAGGTTGTGAGGTCGTTTTGTGCTTGTTAAAGTTTTGCTGGTATTTACATCTACTTGAAACCTGCTAAGGAGAGATCTAGGTTGTTAGCGTGCAAGCCACTACACAATACTAAGAATGATTTGACCGTTTTAAACCACATATAATACTTTAGACGATCTCAGCCAATGAACAAAAATAGGGCATCAACCACTTACAGATTTGAAACACCCATCCACTCGCAAATGTCAGCTAGCAAAGTACCACATCAAAACAAATCAATCTAGATCACACGGTCAAATCATTCTTCGCTGCACGCTATAAGAGGACTACACCCCTAGCCTCTGCATCGAGTCATGCCTCCAGCCGCAAGTTATTTGGCATGTTATTTGGAGTGAATAAGGTATTGCTTGCACTAGCCATTCAAAGAGTATTCTAAAGTGTGAGGTGATATTATTAATAGAATTTGAGGTGTAAAAAGTGTGTGGTTGTTTTATCAACTTCGATCTTTCAATCTCATTGTAAAAGGAGAGTTATTTGATTTATGAAAGAAAAAAAAATAGAAATAAGGATGAATCACAATTGAAAAAAAAAAAAAAAAATCTCTGTGAATTGTGTGAAAAAAAGGAGATATAAGGAATTAAAAAGGTATTTGTTTTAAAGTTTTTATTGCTTGAAGAGTTAATTTTTTTTATTTATAAGTTTTTGATTGGAGAAAGAGAAATTGTGTCATCATGTCAAATCTTATAGTTAATTCTTATTTGAATGAATCTACTTTAACTTGATGGAGAAAATTATGCGAACTAGAAATTCAAATTGTGCAGGGTTATAATTTCTGGTCAATTGTGAGTGGGGATGAGCCCAAACCCACTATTGCAGCAGCCTGTTCCAGATTGGGAGAAACGGGAAACGAAGCAAAGGTGTTGTTGCCTATGTCCATAAATGACAACATTATTCCTCACATCAAGGATTGAAAGAGAAATTGTGTCATCATGTCAAATCTTATGGTTAATTCTTATTTGAATGAATCCACTTAACTTATGGAGAAAATTATGTGAACTAGAAATTCAAATTGTTAATAATTTTGCAGGGTTATAATTTGTGGTCAATTGTGAGTGGGGATGAGCCCAAACCCACTATTGGAGCAGCCTGTTCCAAATTGGGATAAACGGGAAACGAAGCAAAGGTGTTGTTGCTTATGTCCATAAAGGACAACATTATTCCTCACATCAAAGATCGCAAGACATCCAAATAAACTTGGGATGTGTTCAAGGGTTTGTATGAAACAACAAATACAAACCAAATGTTATTTTTGAAGACCAAGCTTTTGTCTACAAAAATGGAAGCAACTGAAAATATAAGCAATTTCATTTCTCGTGTCAAAGATCTAAGTGATAAGTTAGGAGATATTGGCGAAAAGTGTTCAGTACTAACTTGGTCACTATCACATTAAATGGCTTAGTGCAAGATTATCAAAAAAAGAATTCAAGTTTTTCAACTAGAGAGAAGGCTCTTAAGTTTGATGAATTGACATGAATTCTTCTAAAGAGGAAGAGAGGATGAAGATTTTTAATTTGGGCTCTAATAGTTTAGATTTGGCATTAGTAGCCAAGGGTGAACAACCATTCAAAGGCAAGCCATGGGACAAAAACAAAGGAGGCAAGTTTCAAGCAAAACGGAAATGTATGGTACAATCTAAATTTCATATTCATGGTAAGAGAATTGATGGTTGTTATTATTGTGGCAAACGTGGGCATCATGCTAAAGATTGCTACAAAAGACCATATAATGAGTCTAAACAAAGAAACAAAAAGCATAATAATGGAAATTTTGTGGATAAAGACACCTCAATCCATGATGGATTTGAAAATCTTAAACTGTTTGTTTCAAATGTTGCATTGTCTGTGGAGACTGATGATGTGAATGCTTGGTTCATTGATTATGGTGCATCACTCCATATGGCTTGTAATAAGGATTGGTTTGATGAATATTGTGAGAACATTGATGGAACATATGTTTATTTAGGAGATAACATATCACCTAAAGTTCAAGGTTATGGAAAGACAGATCAATAATGTGATGTATGTTCCTAGTATCAAAAAGAATTTAATTTTTATTTATGGTATTTTTTACCAAGATTTAAAGGTGGAATTTGTTAAATCATAGTGTGTTGTTAAATATATCCAACATCTCTACAAGGTTATTGCCACATGTACCAGAGTTGGAGGATTGTATAAGTTGGATGTAACCAAGACATGTCATTAAGCATTGACATATTCAACAATGTCAACAAAAGAGTGAAGACATCAAAGGTATGGGCTTTTAAATCACAATGATTTAATGTTAATTCAAAAGAAAACATTGGTTGAAGGTCTTCCTGTTATGAAGAATGATCATGTTGAATGTGAAGCATGTGCACTTGGAAAGCAGCATAGAGAGGAATTTCTTGTACATAAAGAGAAAAGTCAAAGGGAAATACTTGAATTGATTCATATCGATTCATAATTGGTTCATACTTGAATTTTGGTGCATTTGCTAGTTTATTTTTCAACCATATTTTTGAATTCTTTAAAGTACTCAAAAAAACATCACTTTTCTTTCTTATGAAATAGACCCATGTAAACCTAGATCTATCATCAACAAAAATAAGAAAATACCATGCTTCGTCAAGAAATCTATATATTTTTATGTATGCAAACTAGATCTCTTAGTGGAGCATGACACTTTCTTATTTTTGTTGATGATAGAGCTAGGTATACATGGGTCAATTTCATAAGAAAGAAGAGTTATGTTTTTTGAGTACTTTAAAGAATTCAAAAATATTTTTGAAAAATAAAGTGGAAAATGCATCAAAATTCTCAGATATGATTGGGGGGATAATATAAATCAAGAACATTTAATAAATATTGTAAAAGAAATGGGATTCTAGAACAAATTATAGTGCCAGATACACTTCAGCAAAATGGAGTCATTGAGAGTAAAAACATAAAACTAGTGGAATGTGTACGTAGTATGCTTCAAGCTAAAAAGGTTGCTAATGGTTTTTGGGCTGAAATCATTAATACTACTATTTATTTGAAAACTAGGAGTCCAACCAAAATTGTAGATCTTAAATCACTTTTTGAAGCATTATATGGGTATAAACCAAAAGTGAGTCATTTAAGAGTATTTGGATGTAAGAAATTTGCTCATATTCCAAAATATGAAAGAAAAAACTTAATGCAAAGTCACTTAAGTATACATTTATTGGTTATTATGATGATCAAAAAGCATACAAGTTGTTTGATCCAAGTTCGCATAGACTTCTTGCAAGTAGTGATGTGTTGTTTCAAGAGAATGCAAATGGAATAATACATGTGTATGGCATGATATTGATGATTATATCTAAATAGATACAAGTGTTGAACGTGAACATGAACAAGCACAGGAACACGTACAGGTTTAAGAGAAAGAAGCATCAAGCAATCATGACACTCCAGGAAGAGGTGAAGAGACTCCACAAAGCATAAAGAAAGATGAAAGGAGTAAAAATCCAAGAAGGTCATCACGTCAAATTCAGGCACCTATAAGGTATAAAGATTATGCATTGTTGTCTCATGTAATGAATGTTGTAGAACCCTCAAGTTATGAAGAAGCCAAAGAATATAAATAATGGATAGCTACAATTAATGAATAATGTAACTCTAATATGAAGAATGACACATGGGAATTAATATAATTGCCTAAAAATAAATTTCTCATAGGATGCAAATGGTTGTACAAACACAAGTTTAACGTCGATGGAAGTATTGATAAGTATAAAGCTAGACTAGTTGCAAAAGGCTATTCACAAAAAGAGGGAATTGACTATGAAGTTACTTTTGTACCTATAACTAAGCTAAACAGAATTAAAATCATGATTACATTAGCTACAAAACATAATTGGAAAATGCATCAGTTAGATATCAAATATGCTTTTTTGAATGGTATGTTAAAAGAATAAGTTTATTTGGTTCAGCCTAAAGGGTGTGTAAAGAAGGGACAGGAGCATCTTGTTTGTAGGTTAAAGAAAGCTTTATATGGATTCAAATAGGCACTAAGATCTTGTTATGTAAATATTGATTCATTCTTTTATGAGAAAGGTTTCATGAGAAGCAAAATTTATCCTAACTTATACATCAAGAAAGATGAAGGTAGGAATATTGCTTTCATATCTTTTTATTTTGATGATATTATCATAACAGCCAGTGCATCCAAGTTGATTGAAGAAATTAAAAATTAGTTGTCACAGGTATTTGAGATGAAGGATCTTGGTGAATTGCATTATTGTTTAGGGCTTGAAGTTTGGAGGGATTTTAGTAAGACACTAATCACACAAAGCCAATATACAAGGGAAATCCTTAAAAGTTTCAATATGATTGAGTGCAAGGAAGTATCTAATCCTTTAGAACAGAATGCTAAATTGTGCAGTGATAATGGAACTAAAGAGCTGAATGGAACTTTGTATCGTCAACTTGTGGGAATTTTGAACTACCTTACAACTACCAGGCTAGATATAGCATATTACGTGAGAATCTTTAGTTAGTTCATGGCTAAGCCTTGCAAAAGCCACTCGAAAGTAGCAAAGAAAGTCCTTAGATATCTAAAAGGAACACTTAATTTTGGTATTATATATACTAATGAATATGGTGTTGAGTTGGTAGGTTATTCTAATTTAGATTGCGCTAGAAATCTTGATGACAAAAAATAAACCTATGTATATGCATTTAATACATGATTAGGGATCATATCATGGACTAGTAAGAAATAGTCAATTGCTTCTTTGTCATCCACAGAAGTTGAATACAAAGCCTTGACCAATGCAACTTGTGAAGTTGTTTGGTTAAGGGGGATTCTTGAATATGTTGGAGAAAAACAAAGAGGACCAACAAGCATCAAAAGTGACAACCAGAGTTCCATTAAGTTGGCAAATAACCCAATTTATCATGCCAGAACAAAACATATTGAAGTCCAGCAGGATTTTGTAGGGGAAAATATATATTCAAAGGAGATTTACATGGTCTATTGTAATACAAGTGAAAGTGTAGCTGACATCTTTATCGAGCCTCTTCGAAAGATGAACTTTGAAATGTGTAGACAATAGTTAGACATTGTGAAAAAATCATTTCTTCATTAAGAGGGGTGTTAGAATAATGTAGAAATGGAAGCCTTGTTGAGTTGCCTTCCATTTGTTAGAGTTGTTATTGTCATATTTAGGACAATAAATGTGATTTACTATTTTTAGAATGTTCAATCAGAATTGTTGGATCTAGATTGTCGGAGAGATCATCATTGTGTGCATATATATGTTATGGTTGTCAAAGCAATTTTAATCAATAAGAAGTGTGGTTTCAATTATATGTTCTTTGTGTGCATCTCTTTGATATTCCAATTAAATGTGGAATTCACAAAACATCGAGGGTCAATATTCTATATTTCATTGCTTCTAGATTTTTTGGTGATTTTTGAAAAACTTTTAACTTGTGAATTTACAACAAGTACCAACTTAAAAAGGAAACTAATAGTCTAGTTAAAGTACGTGAAAAGTTACTAAATTTTCAATAGAGTTGTTCTAATATATGTACAACTTATGCAATTAATTACATAATGTAAAGATGTAGCATATATATATTAACATTATTTTAGTAAAATAAAATATGTGAATAGGTATTTTTTTCAATCTGATATGTATTATTTTTTTCAATGTGATAAGTTAATTATTTTATCATGATGTTATTTGTTATTTGACCATTTATATGGTAATTTAATAATTGTATTATGTAAATGTGAAAAGGTGAATATAGATTTATTTTTATTTTTTTAAGAAAGGTTTTTTTTTAATTCTTTGTGTAAAATTGGTTGTGTTAAAAGGTTTTTTACAATTTAGTATAAAGAGGTGTTTATGTTAAATTGTTAGATTTAAAATTAAACAAGCTTAGATCCATCTTAACCCTTGATCTATCAAGAGTGAGAGTGAGAGGGATCGAATCTCTTGAGGTGAACACTTTTCCTCAGTTTTGCACTTTAAAAAAAAGGTTAATATTTGCAACAAACTAGATGTTTATGTTTGCAAACCTCATTTTTCCACCTTAAGATATTTGATCCCTCTCGACACTTGATTCGGGGTTAAGATGGTTAATTGGTATTTCTTATTTTTTTTTATTTTTTAGCAACTTGAAATGTATAATGAAGTAAATGTTTTGATGCTTATTATGGATTGACGCATGTTTACCAACCATTTAATTTATATGGTTGTGGTAGTTTTAACTAAGTCTATAGACAATTCGATTTTAGAATAGGGCTTCCATATTTTTAATATAGGTATTAATAATTATTAGATAGAAGGTAGGGATTTAACCTACATGTAATATTGTGCAATATTCTTAGTAGTATTCACAAATTAAAGTTTAAGATTTATCTCAAAAGTAGTTATACCTTTTCTAGTAGTATTCACAAATTAAAAGTTTGAGATTTATCTCAAAAGTAGTTATACATTTTCTATATTTTTAACTAAATTGATTAATTAAAAAAATATTATATGCAAGTGTCATATAAAATGCATTGGTGATTTTTTGGCCATATAGTATTCTTTAACCACATATTTTTAGCAAGAACCTATTTATAATTCACGATCTCCATCAAAAAATAGAGAATATATATATGATAATTCTTGTATTAATCTTCTTATAATTAAAAATAATTATCACTATTATTCAATAAAAATTATAATCTAATTATTTTTTATGAATTTTTAAATATTTACAATGTTTTAAATATTTTATTCTTAAATTAATATTATAACATTTATCAATCATTTATTTATATAAACTAATTTTATTTTTTATTAATATATTTTTATTTATTTTTAAATACAATATCCATAACTATAAATAATATAAAATATATAAAATAAATTTTTGGATTGTAGATTACTGTGGGGTGTTCTAAGAAGAGTTCAGATTTACCACAGTGCTCATCCTTTTTTATATCGACGTTTCGAGTTCTAAAACCAGACTCGAAACTATAAAATAAATTAATGTATATCAATTTCATAATTTTCGAAAAGTTTGTGTTACATCAACTTTATTAATTCATCATAAGTCAAGTGTGTAAATTTTATTATTTTTATGGTTAATTCTTCATAAATCAACTACAATAAATGTTGCGTAAGGATATATATTTTTATTTTTAAAGATCGTACAACAAGTTACATTATAACATTCACACAATCTTAATTTCTACATTTCTTCTTGTCTTACACTTTATAAATTTATTATCGCTGATGTTTAAAGATGGTACAACAAGCTACATTATAACATTCACAAAATCTTAATCTCTACGTTTCTTGTTGTCTCACTCTTTATAAATTTATTATCACTTCATGTTTTTATTTTATTGTTGAGGGTGGAGGAGGGTGTTATTTTATTCTTGATGAATGAAGGAGAATGTTTTTAGTGTGGGAATAATTTTACATTATTTTTTAATTTTATTATTTATTTTTAAATTAATTTATTATTATTATTTATGTTTTTAAAAAAAATATTATTACAATATATATTATTGTAAAAAAAATTAACACTAAAATTTTCAAACAAATTCAAAATTTTAAATTGAATGCTAATAATTTTTAGTATAGTTATATTGATATAATTAAAAATCATATGACTTAAAGTTAATAAAATGTTATCTTATAAAACATATAAAAACCTAAGTTTAGAAAAAAAACATTACTACAGAGGACTTCTTACTTCACGTTTACTTGAAGGTTTTGAATGTTGAGCTTGTTAGTGTCTGTTAGTCTTGCCAATCACCAGTGATCAAATATGCTCTTATAAGGTTTTTGATAGGGTCTTAAAGTCAATTTTTTATCATTTCATTAGGTTTTCAAAATAAAAATTTGGTCACTGTCTAGTGTGTCTAGGTCTATTGCTGCTCCTTTCAAAATTTTCAAGTTCCAGTCATTTCCATCACTTCGTTGGATGTGCCATCACTGAAAGGTAATCATCATCATCTCATTCATATCATCATGGTCCTCATTCAACTCAGTGTCACCATTAGGTCATTAGGGTCAAAGTCATCATAATTTGTCATCTCATTCATAAATCCTAGCAACTGCTACGATTTCATTCCAAGGCTGCAAACCTCTTTGCAATTATTTCTTCTATTATATTCAGGTTGTGTTGCAGCAAATTGGTGGCCTCTCATGAAGCTTAATCGTCTCTTGGTTCTCTTAATTATGATTGCAATGTTTCATTTCCCTCTCCTAGGGTTTTGAAAACAGTCTTCCAGATTTCATGATTTCCATGGTAAATTGTTGTTAAAACTTGTGTCCTATTGTTCATACACATTTTCTTATCCTATTTACACCTTCCTAAATACCCTCTATCAAAACCATCCTCAAATTCCATCAGTTTCACCGAAACCCTAGACAAAGCACACTTTCTAAACCATTGAACTTTGTTTCTTTTGTTTGAAACCCTTCCCCTCACCCAAATTCTAAATTTCCACTTTCTTTGGATCCCTAAACTCCCTCACTATCCCCCCAAATTTTCTCAAAATTTTTCTAGTTCCCTAACCCTTTCATTTCCCTAAATTTCCTCACAGCTATCAAAATCCCTTGTTTTCCCAAAACTAAACCCTAATTCTTCCTCCTAGTAAGCTAGGGTTTCACCTTGGAAGAAAAGACCACACGCACTGAAAAGAAGTAAAATAATTGAGGACATGTCTCAAGAGTTGAGACATCTAACATCAAAGAGATCAGTGCCTCACAAACTCATCAAGAGGTCCTTTGCGGCACATAAGGACGATTTTGCTTCAAAGCGTGTTTTTGGCCAAAGGGAGATGAACTTGACAAAAGTGAAAGATGTTTTTGCCAATAACATACCAAGGAAAAAAAAAATTCCTTCATTTTTTACACAGATATCATAGATTGGGAGATATGAAACTTTCTTGGAGACCTATGTCAGAAAATCAAAAAAATTCAAGTTAATTTCCTTTTTTAATCATGATTTTATGGCACGGATTCCAAGAAAATGAAAATCAATTTCCATAAACGGAGAGAGCTTTTTCTTCACAACACCCTGATCTAAAAAAACCTCTCTAATTTTCCCAAAAATCTTTATGGTTAGAGAGATATATCTCCATCTTTGACGCCTATTTTCGCAAAAAAACCCAGAATTTTGACCCTGCTATAAGAGCAGTACCTTGACGTTGCGCTTTCTCTACAGACCTCCAAATGATAAAAAAGTTGTATTATTGGATAGATAATCACCTATACTTATCAAATAACTACTTTTTAAATATTTTTGAAAGATAAATTAGGATAAAAAGCCAAAAGACAGGTCAAAAAGTCACTTTTTGCCACTATTATGAAGCAGGCATTGCCCTTATAGAGACACCTTGGGAGAATTAATTTTTTAAGGCATTCCCATGGGTAATTTTCAAAAATTAAAGATGTTATGGAAACTAGAGAAGAAATTCTAGTTGACCGTTCTCTCATATTTCAAATTTGACTTTAGAAAGGCTTCCAAAATCCTTCTGCAAGATGGCACTATGTTTATGCCTGAGTGCGCTATGTTTATGCTTAAATGTGTTGCGCTTATGCTTGTAGCAGTCTTTCTCAACTTATTTTTTCCATACCTTGGTTTTGTGAAGTAATTTAGATATTTTAAAGCCTTGATGATGTAATTATGTAATAAATTAGCATGATAAGCTGCTTTTGTGCTTAATTAGGCCTCATAAATGAAGTAAAACTCAAATCAAAGTCTAAGAGAAGAGTTTCTTTTTGACCTTCTCATTCTCTCTTGTTGGTTGAGAGATTCTTGGGAATTCTTCCACCACTTATGGATTCGACCCCTGAAGGTGGTGAAATGATTTATTCTAGTCTATATGTATCATTTCTCATTCAAAGAGAAATGTTGGACTTCAGAGGAGAGGACTTGTATCTTATGCTTTCATAGAGGTAATCAAGGAGCAGTTGCAGCTATTTTTCAGGAATACTTGTGCAGTGAATTTGTGGTGTTGTTTCTCTTCCATATCAGTTTTTTTTGTTAATGAGTTCATCTCTCTTAACATGCTTTTCTTTCTTCATGTGTTTTCCTTACAATCGTATAGGCAGAATTCTTTAGATTTAAAGCTCTGTTTATGTGGAAAATCATGTTTATGTATTTCTTCTTCTAAATTAATGAATTCATGGTAATACATGATCATTATGATTTCTTAAGGCTTCAAACCCTACACTACATTGACCAAATCTTAAATCCATCACAAGACATTGTTATATTGCTCCTCTCTATGCCTGCGACTGCAAACCTTTGAGACCTTAACCTAATTTCTCTTTCTCATCTCTGGTCTAGCAACCTAAAAACCCTAAATTTTCAAAAAGTCAACTAAAACTTTTACATCTAGCCTAAAATTCATTTCTCTTCCAGTCATTGACTGTGAAATCCTTGGAGATATCCCTCTCTGGTTTAGTAGGAATAACTACTAAATTGCAAGTGGTTTGAAGCTACCTCTTTCAATCTCCTCCTCAGTCTGGGACAATGTAGAGGATAGCATAGCTTAAAGGTTACATTTTCATTTTCCATGTTTTTGTGCACTTGTTAAACTATTACTCATCCTTAATAGCCACTCTAATAAATCTAATTGAAATATTTGGAAGAAAAACTAGAGAGTGAGAGATCCTTGCATACCAATTCATGTAGCATTTTGAAATTGGCATCTAATTTTTCAATTTGTTGATTTTGATGAGCTAATATTGTTAATAATTAAATTATTATTGTAGAAATATTGTGATAGAATTGCAACTGCTCAAGAAATTTAATCTAAATCAAGAGACACAATTCTACTATACTGCTTTATGGAAATTAATTCACAATTTATAACAACATGCACAAACATGTATCAGCAAATACACAGGTACACAGATGTTTCTAGGGGAAAGCAACTGTTAAAAATCCCTTAAGCCTTTTTTTGCATTAATCAATTGAATAGAGAAACTATTATAATTTCATCCTCCATCTTTAAGCACCACCTGCAAAGGTAAAACTGTTCTCCCTACTAACTAAGGACCTATGGCCAACAGTTGGCCAATTTCTGCCTCCTCTAGCCTCCTAAGGTTTCTCTAGAAAATACTGAGCCTGCATTTTCTCTACCAGCACTCGCATTCCTGTTGGCATTATGATGCATGTGTTGTCATTGATGGCAACTCACTTGTAACAGAACAAGTATAGGGTAACTAGATGAATCTACAAGTCATATCGGAGGTGACAAAATGATGGAACAAAATAATGGGTCAAAGGTTTATGGACCAGAATTAGAAGCTTCATACGGGAAATTGTTGAATTAGGTGTTGTCCTTGATAGCAACCTACCTAATGAGTTGTCCTTGATGACAACCTATTTGATGAATGGACTACCTGATAAAGGTATAAACAGGATGTGACGGAATGCATGGAAATTGTGTTTACAGATGTGACAAAATGTAGGGCAGTTCAGAGGAATCAGTTC
>APFE031131799.1:1030-24249 GCA_000404065.3 Pinus taeda
CTTCAGCTCATTATCCAGGAGTGACCTAGAGACTCCCTTCGGGTACCTTGGGGCCTGCATGCCTTAATGGCAGGTTCTTCATGTTCGACGCGGGGTTTTCATCATTGGCATCCGATCGAATGATTCTGCGGGTGTTCGACATCGGCTCATTTATTCACATGCCGTGGATTGTACCTATAGTACCTTGAGGACCATCGTCATCATTGGTGGCCCCTCTCGCGTCTGTTAACAGCTCTCATCATCGGCTGGTAATCAGACGAGGTTCAAGCATGTTCGACTTTGACACATATATTCACATGTTTGAACTTGTACTTTGTTCGGATTCGGATGGAGCGCAAGACCCTGGTTCTAGTCCATTGTGGACCAGGTTGCGATTTTGTGGGACATCATTACGTGACTCATTGATGGATGGATGCGACCATACCTGGGTTCTCTTAAGGATGGCTGCGCCCATGCCTAGACTACATGTAATTGAAATATCAGTTGTATCTGCCTGCAGGTCCTCTCCAGTGGTTTTCCAGTCCAGCAGTCTTGTAAAGCATTTCACCCCTCCCACTCTCTCGGGCTTCATGCTTTAGGGGGCATCTGTTACACAGTAAAATGTCACTGCCATCATGTCAGTCCCCCTACTGTGCTATAAACCACATTCACCTATACTCATGCTCCTCAAAATGGCTAAAAAACCCTCTTTGCCTAAGTTAAATGAATCATCGCGTCTGTTAATCAAATAACCGCGCTGACGGGCGGATCCCAGTGTATCTGATGCGCTGCCAGCGCGGAAGCACACGTCTTTTCTGCGCTAGTCCCATTTTACGGACAGCGCACCCGCTGTTTGTCCCGTTGAGCGCTGACCAGAACTCCTCTGTAGTTGGTCTGCGATGTCAGCGCACCAACCCAATGTTTCACCCGCGCTGATCCTGTTTGGGCGAATTTGTTCTAACAACCAACCTTCCAGATCCCTCCAGACTTGGTTGTTAGCATTGTTGAGGTCGCCATCCTTTCTCTAGCATGTCTGTTCGACTCACCATCCACTTATCTTGGGGGAAAGCTCATCCTTTACCTATTCATGGAGGCTCCTTCTCTTTATAAGCTTCCTCCATTGCCCATGAACAGCTAGTTTTTTGAGTTTGGAACATATAGACTTTGATTGAGGAATTCTTTGTGCATTTTAGTGCTGCTCTTTGTAGACATTTGGTGTGTTGTGTGAGGATTGCTTTGAGCTTGAGGAAGGTCATGAGCTTGTTGCCTTGTATGTGAGAGAGAGACCTCTTTTGACTTGGGAGATTTGCTCCAAAGGTGAATGCTTGGAAGATATGCTGGCTGGACCCTGTAGAGAAGGACTCAGCGTCAGGACTTCGGTTGTACCTTACTCTATTTTCTGTTAAGATAGATGACTACTCTTATGGTTCCATTTTCATTTGTCCAATGAATGATTGATGTAAATTGTATCCTTCCTGACTGATACATAGTTGTTGTTAGTAGATTTTACGCTTGTGTTTTCTCTCTTTGCTTGTGCAGGTGTTCGTCCGCGAGGATAGCGGAGAATTGTGATCGGCTGGAGCGAAGGAGCGAGAGGATCGTCTCTTTGACAAACATAGCGTTGGAATCCAAGTAGGTTTCTTTTTCCCACTTGTTAATTACAACTAGGAACCTGCAGTGTAGCATTGTTTGATTGTTGCTAGACCCCTGTTGGGCTAGTAGGGATCGCCTCTATCCGTAGAGGGGATTTACCTATCCAACACATGCCATAAAATAGCTCATAAGGGCTCATCCCAATGGATTTCTTGGTTGAAATTCTGTCTGCACACAGGGCATTTGTGAGCTTCCTATGCCAACTCTTTTTGTTTTCTTCCAACAATTTTTTTATAATGTTGATGAGACTTTTGTTGGATGATTCGGCCAAGCCATTACCTTGAGGATAATAAGTTGTAGAGTGGCCCAAGGTAATGTGAAATTTATGACAGAAGTTGATCATCTTTCTGGATTTGAAAGTAACAGCATTGTCAGTGATGATTTTCTCAGGGCAGCCAAATCTAGAAAGGATATTTCCTTCAAGGAACCGGATAATAGTGGAGTCATTGGCTTGCCTACATGGGATGGCCTCAATCCACTTGGTGAAATAGTTGGTGGTTGTTAAAATTCACTTGTGCTGGCCTGAAGAAGAGGGGTGGATTTCACCTATGAAGTCAAGACCCCATTGTTGAAAAGGTTGTTCGGTCGAGATAGACTTAAGGGGAAAAGGGAGCAGTTTTCTCTTTCCTTCAAAGATTTGGCATTTGTGACATGAGACAACAAATTTTTTGACATCTGCAAATAGAGAGGGCCAATAATAACCAGCCCTTAAAATA
Organism: Pinus taeda; assembly: GCA_000404065.3. Classification (NCBI taxonomy): domain Eukaryota; kingdom Viridiplantae; phylum Streptophyta; class Pinopsida; order Pinales; family Pinaceae; genus Pinus; species Pinus taeda. Next base: position 3,379 of record APFE031131799.1, read on the forward strand.
TTATCAGCAGTGGACTTCCAATATAGATGCCCTCCACAGTCCCTTGCATGGAACTCTTTCATGATGTTGTTGGTTTCATTTATGGTTAAATAGTTTAGCAGTATTCCTTAATGATTTTTCCAAAACAGGGCACCATCTAAGACACAGAACTTTAGGGCTTTCATCTTCAAAAATCTTTTCTTGGTTCTAGACAATCCTGGGGGAGCACACAGGTTTAATAATACATAGCAAATATCGGCATACCATGGGGATTGTAAAAAGGTTTCACTGATCTGTGGAGTCGCCAGCTCCTGTTCATTGTCCAGCTGGTTGGTATCTAAGGCCTGAAGATTTGTTTCGAACATTAGCTTGGCTAAACCTTGTCCCTTTATCAGCTTTGTGGTTTTTATCTCAATGTCATATTCAAGGATACTGGCAATCCATTTGCCTCTTTTGCCTTCTAGTCCCTTTTGGGTTAATATGTATTTTACAACAAAGTTTGGGACATATGAAATCACATGTGAATACAAAATATAAACTCTGAAGTCTTTGATGGCTTTGACAAGGGCATAGGCCTTTTTTTCCATGAATTGGTGTTTTAGAGGTGCATCTCTTAAGGCTCGGCTGAAAAATGCAATAGGATTTTCATTTCCTTGATCATCCTTTTGCAGAAGGACAACAGCTATCGTGTGTTCCGAAGCAAAGGAAAAGATGATAAAATCCTTGTCAAATTGTGGACTTGTGAGTACGGGCATTTGAGTCAAGGCGGCTTTGATGCTCTCAAAAGATTGCTTGGTTTCTAGGGACCATGTTACCTTTGCATCCTTTTTTAACATGTTACTTAGCAGTCTTATCATTTCTACTAATTTTAGGATAAATCTCCTTAGGAAACTGATCTTTCCAAGGGATGCCTGCAACTCTTTTATGTTTCTTGGGCATGGAATTTGAAGGATTGCTTGAATTCTTTCTGGATCAATTCTGATACCGTCCTTTGAGATGACATGGCCTAGAAACTTCCCTTCTTCAAGGCCAAACAAGGACTTCTTGGGGTTCAAGGAAATGCCATATTTCTTGCATGTTATGAAGATCTACCTTAAGTGTTTGAGGTGCTCTTGACTAGATTTGGAGAAAGGGGTTAAATCATCAAGATAGACAACAAGGAATTCATGGATTTCCTTGGCAAATGCAATATCCATTGCTCTTCGAAAGGTGGCACCAACGTTCTTTAGCCCGAAAGGCATTTTAACATACTTAAATGTTCCCCACGGTGTAGTAAAGGTTGTCTTGTCTTGGTCATCTGGGTGAACAAGTATTTGATTGAAACCTGAGAATCCATCTAGTAAAGAAATCCTAGAAGAACCCACTACTCTTTGTAGGATGTGGTCCATTTTAGGTAGAGGGTAGTGGTCTTTTAAAGAGACCTGGTTTAAGTTTCTTAGGTCTACACACAGTCTGATCTCACCTGATTTTTTCCTTGTGGGAACCAGATTGGATACCCATTCAGAGAATCTGATGGGTGCTATAATACCTGCTTCAAACATTCTCTTTACTCCCTTCTCAATGAGGGGAAGAAGCATAGGGTTTATTCTTCTAAGTATCTGCTTGAATGGTTTTTGATTTGGTTTTAAGGGAATGGTATGTTGAATCACTGAGGTGTCATAGGACTTCAAGTCCTCATAAATCCAAGCAAATACATCTTGGAACTCTTTGAACAAATCCACATACTTTGGTTTTTGATCAGGGGGCAGATTTTTGGACAACTTAATCATTTTGGTCTGTTCTGATGTCCCTATGTTGTGTTCTTCTATAACAACATCTAAAGGCTCCATTTTTGGCTTTTTGGGCACATCATTGTCATCAAACATCTCTTCTAATGGAGTAAGGCCAACAGGCAAAAAATTACTCTTCAGATCAATGAACTCAACCTCTACTTTGGTTGTTTCCTCTAAATGCATATGTTTCAGTTCTTCTATGTTTGCATTGTCAAAAATAGTTGGATTGAGGATTTGTTTTACTATTGCAGTTGTTACAGTCTGCTGATTTTCATTTGTTTGTTGTTGGGAATTGTTCACGGCCTCTATGTTAATGTTTAAATTTGAAAACTCGCCCTCAAGAGTGAGGAAATTGTTAATGTGGGCATCGTTTTCAAATACTTTCCAATCTCTAATAATATTAGGAACAGCGGGCCTATGTTTTATCTCAGCAGTAAAATGGTGATTTGGCTCCAAGGGAAGCTTGCATGTACTAGCAAAAGTGGCTAGACTGTGAGCGTGTATGTTATGGTTTCTAAAAATCTTGGCAAGCTCGGATTCAGCGAAGGTGTTAAGTATATATGTTGCAGAAGTCCTATAGGCCCTCATCCTATTGTCATTAGTAACAAATTTTCCCTTCATTTGTTGGATAATCAAATCGGAGTCACCTAGAATGGACACTTTTGTAGCTCCTAGAACTTTGAGCAGTTTTAGGCCTAAGAGGAGAGCTTCATACTCCACCATGTTGTTGGTACATCTAAAGTTTAGCCTGTAGGCATGGCCTTCTGCATGATTGTCATGTGTATTGTGAATCCATACACTTGCCCCTGCTCCTAACTTGTTGACAGAACCATCAAACTCTAAATACCATGTAATTTCTTGTTTTTGGTTTTTATCAAGAGTTTAAGTTATTTTACGATTAGGCAGATCTAGAATTTCAGTTTGAGGAGGTTTCTCTTGTTTACTGGCTGCTTTGACTATTGGGGCTATTTCATGGGCATGGGCAATCGGTTCTTCATTTATGCATGTCTCTAGCTTTGAAGCTAGAGGCTTCTCATCAGTTGGAGGATTGTTATCATCATTAAAAAGAATAAATGAATCCATATCAGAATGAATTGAGTAAATTGGATAATTTTGGGGCATCTCCTCACTACTCACCACATACTTCATCAGTGTTTCTCTATACAGTCTTTTTGGTTGCCCAAAGACAGATATAGTGGCATAAGAGAGGTCAAGTTGAAGGGATCCATTACGATTGTCTTGTTGGGAAATTGGACTAAAGACACACAAAGGTCTTTGATTAAGCCTAAGCACTTGACTTGTCTTGAGTCAAAGGAGTATAGATCCTTGTAGGGTCTCGTGACTTCAAGGTTTAGCTTTTCCATCACCGCTTTGGGCATAAGATTGTGTGAGGCACCTGAGTCAAACATAGCATTGTGCAAGATTTTGACATGTATATGCAGACTAACATAAAATGGTGGAACAGATCCATATGTTGTTTTTCCATTAACTTCTAGACCAAACTACAGCTCAGGGGTATCATCTAGAACATTTACATCATCCCTGATCTCTGGCAGTTGAAGTGATCTTTGAATTTGCTGCCTATATACATCATGTTTGGCAAGTTCTGAGAGGGGAATGGATATTTTAAGTTTTCCAATCTCTGCTTCTAAATTGAATGGTTTTTCTGATGGATTCTTAGCGTTAATAGTAGCAGATCTCTCATTTTCCAAACTACTCTCTGTATTTTCCTTTGGATTGTCTATGCTATGGTGAATGACAACTTGTGGTAGTTCTGTCTTGGGAATATTTTTTGGAGTACCGTTCAAATTTTCTTTTGAGGATGAAGAAGGTAGAGGTTGATCAGTAGGAGGTTGTATGTATGATATGTCCTCTACAGTTACCTAATGCGGGTTTGGGACAACAATATCAGCTGGTTATGTTATGACAACCCTGTCTTTAATCTTATTAGGTTGTTTGTTGTCCTTCATTTTGCTAGGTGGAGGGATATCAATAGTTCTTGTTCTCAGCTTATATTGTTTGTGGACCTCATATACAACAGAATCATAGCCTTGTTTAAAATCAAAAGACTCTCCCGTCTTGGTCTGAAATTGTTTTATATCAGGGTAGTCTTGGTCTTCTTGAGTGAGAAAGATTTGCTGCTCATTTTTTGAATCTATCAATTTTATGTGAGTCTGTTATGTGGGCTCACCGGATGTGGATGCCTCTGCGTAGTTTTCTTGGAAAGGAGGCCTAATATCATGGTTGGGACTAGCCCTTTCGGCGTTTGTGGTTTGATTTTTCCTGAAGTTTGGATTTCTTATGGTGTTGGACTGTTGTCCTTCCCATGATGATTTTCTCTCAACACTCTCTACTCTGTCTCCTAGCCTATGCATGCCATTGATAATAGCATCCAACTTCTTGTCTAAGGCTGAGGGTTCTTCCTTAAAGGTAGTTCTCCTCTTGGTTCTAGCTCTGTTTCTTTTGGCAATTAGGTTTGCCTCCACACTAACAACAACATTTTGCATCTCTGCAAGGCTTTGAGGGGCTCTTTCCCTTAGCTGATAAGCCATTTCAGCATCAAAACCATCAGGGAATTTGTACAAAGCGAGATCAGGTGGAGGTCTTAAGTTCTGTGTATTGCATTGTAGACATTATTGAACCTTGCACAGTAATCCAAAACAGTTTCCTGAGGGCCTCTTTTTATAGTGTCATATTCAGATAATATATGCAAGGGGTCTTTCTTTTTCTCCCACCTATTGATAAAGGATTGATATAAGGCTTCTGGGTCGCCTATGGAATTGGCTGGGAGTGCTCTAAACCAGGTCCTGACATCACCGGTCAGACTTTGGACAAAAATCTTCATTCTTACATTATCATCATCAATCTCATAACTCTCAAAGTAATCCTGCATTTTCTTTGTATGCTGTAGGCTGTGCAGGAATGTGCGCCATCAAAATAGGTAATTTTAGTCTGGTAATCCTGAGGCATAGCCCCAGGATTTGCAGGAAGATGTAAGGGTGCATATCTATTAGCCATATTAACTGGGATACATGGAATAACTGGGATAAGTGGGATAATTGGAGTAGTAGTGATGGTATTCACAGTGGATGGAGGTGTGGAAATAGTGGTTGGGGAAGTAGATGATGAACAAGGGGAAGTGGGGTTTGAATGGAACATAACTTTAATAGGGGTTGCTAAATGGCTATGCTGAACTGTTTCAGGATTGGAAGTAGTCAAACATTCTTGTTTCTCTTGTTTTCGAAGGATCTTAGGAATGATATTGGGGTTATCAAAAACAGCTGGGGGATTTGGATCTGGATTTGATCTTATGTAACGTGAATGCTTCTTGGGAGCCAGCTTCTAGCTTGTTTTTTGGGGAATTTTTCTAAGAATGCAGGTTAACTGAAACCTTTAAAGGTCGGTTTCTTCCTTTGCAGAGCTTTGGACTGGTTTTGTGAGATTACCTGAGGAGGTCCCCAGTGGAGTCGCCATTATGTTATCACTCAGGTTGTCACTAAGCTCCTGAAGGGATACGGCTGAGGTAATTGTTGGCATTATGGCACAGGTTTGGGGCTATGGCACAGGTGTTTTCCTCGATGGCAACCTTCTTTGGTAACAGATCTCAGTTCAGGCACTCAGAAAGTAGAAAAAGACATATATGCAGGTTCATCTAGACTAAGGCGCGTATGCACACGGGTTATACATTACAAAAGCACGTATATGTTGGTGATCATCCTTTTGGTCCATGGCAGTTAGATCTTGGAACTTGAACCTATGTTTTGGACCATGGCGTCTCGTCAGAAGTGTCGATCCCTAGTTTTGGGTTCATGGTATTGAAATTTTATGGTTTTGGACCATGGTATTAGGGAAGGCCTAAGACTATAAAAGAGGAAGGAGATCTTGTGACAAATTACCATCTGAATTATTGTTGAAAGTCTGACAAAGTGCTAGAGCTGGTATATTGGGTGGTGATGCAGATCTAGATCTGAAGGAAGGAGGAACCTTAGCGCAAAAGGAAGGATAAGTTCTATTCATGGGTCATAATCTTTAAGCCAGAATGATAGTATCTTTGTATGATTTTGATCTACTAGATGTGGCGCTTGTCTGATCTATAAGTCTGATAATCTGGGTTAATTAGAGATTGAATATCTGGAAGAGCGTGTTGTCTTTTATAGATCTGTACCCAGGTTCAGTAAAGCGAGGGTGCGTATACACACAGTTTAGGTGAAGTAAAGGCGCGTATACGCAGGTTGTTCCATACGCAGATGCGTATGCACGCAAGTTGCAGACTGTTGAAATTGCGTATATGCTTTAAGTTGTGATCTAGCTGTTTCTGCTTATTGCTGTTGTGTTCTGGATTCTGTTGTGTGGTGTCTGGTACTGTGTTTGGGTACAGCTGGCAGAGGAGTATCTACTTAAATTCAGATCTAGTTGGTGAAAAGGAGTTTGGTTGATGAAGAATTTCTTGATGACTGTTTGATGTTCATGGATCCAGTCTGAAAATTGATGAAACGTGGTCCCTGGAAGAAAGAGAAGGTTGTAGCCTTCTGTAGGCCAGCACCTACGTACTAGTCTTGGCTAGTACAAGAGCTGAGGGGGTTGTAGCTCCCTTCCAGGAGAGCTGGAAAACGAGAGAGAGTTGTAGCTCTCTACAGGTTGCAGCCTGCGTACTGGTAATAGACTGCACCAGTACATTGTAAACAGAAGTTTCTAATTTAAAGAAAGATAGAGACGAATTGCAGCAAGTGGTTTTCACCCACACTGGGTTTCCACCTTATATCTGGTGTTCTTGTGTGTGATTGTCCTTCTGCTCTTTTTTACTGTCTCTGGTTACTGGTTATTTGATGCTGCATCTCAGATTAACAAACATCATCTGAAAGTCTAAGTAAATTAAAAGGTTTCTCTGTGTACGTTGGTTTACCTCTTAATAGTTGCGTATATACGCGGGTTTAATTAACTGAAGTAGCGTATACAATTTGGTTTTTGAAAAGGATTATTTGACTTGATAACACTGATTCACCCCCCTCTCTATATTATTTCCAACAATTAATATCGAGCATACACAAGTTATTGATCACCACCCACTAGTACCTTTACATATTTGATCTAAGGTTTTGGCAATGCATGCTTTCAAACCCCAGCCATTGAAAGAAAAGTGTAGGAAAATAGATTTTGGAACACAATCAATTGAATAAAATAATGTACGAGAATATTTGCACATTATGTCAAATAGAAGTGGTAAAGCAATGTATACAATTCTACATTAGCAATTTTGTTATATTATTGTGTGTCCCAAATACAATGATTACTTGATGTATATATAAAACCTAACCTCTTTTTTGATATATTTTCGGTTTAATGAATGATTACACTAGTTGTTCTTTTAGTTATATGCACCCTTAATTACTATATACATAGGAATAGTCTCAAACACAACAGAATCAGACTTAGTGGTAACAAAAGTAGATCATGTCAAAGTCTAGCTTTTGCTTCTTCTACATCCTCTAGAGGAAGCAGAAGTCTAATGACAGCTCCAAGGCCTTCTTTCTATAATGGAAAAACCATTTCTAGAGCCACTAAATTCTCACCGATGTTGTCAATATTATATTTTCTGGATGGTTGGCAATATTTTATCCGATACAATGTAATCCACAACCACTTCCACAACTCCTTAGCACTAATGTGAAGGATGAAAATGATACTAAGGTGGTGTCTGGACCCTTTCATTACCAGGCATATAAGTCTTCTGACAAGGTTATATAGGATAAAAAATATTTATCCTCCAAACAAGAAAATACAAGATGTTGAGGATCCTTTGGACAACTTTGTATTACAGTGTTATCCAAATAATCTGAAGCAAATCAAATTTTCTTACCAAAGAATATATGGGAGGACTTGCAATGTGCAGAAACTTCAGGCAGAAAAGCTATCCCAAAGGGGCTAGAAGGAAAAAACCTTGCTCGCGCATATGGAAACTCAAAGCAAGTTGGCACCAAGAAAACAATTTGATATTAATCCCAACACGTTAAAGTGGTCCAAGACTTGACCGTTGGCCATTAATATCTAACATACTCAAGGTATTGATCACCACCCACTATTACCTTTACATCTTTGATCCGAGGTTTTGGCAATGTATGCTTTCAAACCCCATCCATTGAAAGAAAATTGTAGCAAAATAGATTTAGGAACACAATCAATTGAAAAACTAATGGGCACAAAAGAAATATTGAACTGGAATAAAATAATGTACGGGAATATTTTCTCATTGTGTCAAGTAGAAGTGGTAAAGCAATGTATACAATTTTACATTTGAAATTTTGTTATAGTATTGTGTATCCCAAATACAGTGATTACTTGAATACAGTGATTACTTGGTGTACATATAAAACCTAGCCTCTTTGTTGATGTATTTTTGGTTTAATGAATGATTACACTAGGTGTTATTTTAGCTATATGCACCATTAATTGCTATATACATGGGAATGGTCTCAAACATAGCAGAAACAGAATTAGTGGTAACAACAACAGATGATGTGAAAGTCTATCTTCTGCTTCTTCTACATTCTCTAGAGGAAGCAGAAGTCGAATGATAGCTCCAAGGCCTTCTTTCTATAATGGAAAAACCATTTCTACAGCCATGAAATTTTCACCCATGTTGTCAATATTATATTTTCTAGGCAGTTGGAAATATTTTAGCCTATACAATCTAATCCACAACTGCTTGGCACTAATGTGAACGATGAAAATGATACAAAGGTGGTGTCTGGACCCTTTCATTACCAGGCATATAAGTCCTTTGACAAAGTCATTTAGGATAAAAAAATATTTATCCTCCAAACAAGCAAATATAGGATGTTGAGGATCCTTTGGACAACTTTGTATTGCAGCATTGCCCAAATCATCTCAAGCCAATCAAATTTTCTTCCTAGAGAATTTATGGGAGGACTTGCAATGTGCAGACACTTTAGGCAGAAAATCTATCCCAAAGGGGCTAGAAGGAGAAAACTTTGCTTGCTCATATGGAAAATCAAATCAAATTGGTTCCAAGCAAACAATTTCATATTAATCCTAGCACGTTAAAGTGTTCCAAGACTTGCCTGTGGTCCTTAGACCCAATTTTGATATTAATCTCATCTAGAAACCCTGCTCCTAAAATATTTCTCTAGACATATTTTATCAAAATAGGTGTGCTCTATGTTCAATATTTTTTCATCAATCTTAACAAAGACTCATATATTTTTATCAAAATAGGTGTGCTCTATGTTCAATAATTTTTCATCAATATTAACAAAGTCTCTGATATTGTTGCCGAAGATTTGATTTGAAATATTTATCCCTCTCAGAGTTTGGTAGGGAAGATATTTGAACAGTATCCTACTGTCTCACCCCAATTATTTTCAACCCAGAGACTAAGGGTTTTCTCACTGTAGTACCACTTTTGAATTGTTTTGATTAGCGCAGTTTCAACCTATTTTATTATAGTATCCACCACAAAAGCTTCCTCCATAAATACTTCTATTTTTTCTTTTCTTTGTCTCATGAAAGAAGCCAATTTCTTTCTCCTTTTTGTTTATTTATTTTATCTGGATCTCTCTTCTGCACGTATACTGAAATTGGTTATTTGACAAGCTGAATAGGACAATAGGTTATTTGACAATCTGAATAGGATAATGTCCTTTTGGTGCCATCAATATATTTCAATTTTCAAAATACGGTTTCCTTGTTTTAATAAAAAAAAAAATGTCTTTGATGTAATACCTGTCTATTGGATTTCTCTAGCTTTTATTCCTAGAAATTCTATGAAAGATTCAAAAACATTTTTTTAATTCCTCTGGCACAAAAATAAATCTTTGAGCTTAAAAAAATATTGCTCTCAGTACAGAGCTCTTCTTTTTGTAAAAATGATAAACCCATAATCGCAACATAATTTAGTTCGTATAATTGAGGAAGAAGACAATTCTATACTTGTAATGGAGAAGAAAAATTGTTAACAGATCAGGAATAAAATAACCAGTTGCTAGATGTGGACAAACAAGTAAACTTGTTAAAATATTTAGAAATAAAATACCCAGTTGCTAGATGTGGACAAATGTACAAGTGGAAGATAATTGCATACGTAAATAGATTATCCCATGTAATAGACAAGAAATTGTGATAAACAAAACACTATGCCAGTTATCAATTTAGGGCTTGAATAAATTATTTATGAAGCTTGCGAAATTGGGGAGAATCAGGGTATTATTGTTGAGCATGATGATTATCCATAACCTGTGGCTTGTCACCATCCATCTTGAGCTTTGCCTCGCAGCCCTTGGCCTCAAAGAGGGATTGCAGGATCAAAGTGTTGTACTTCCGACAAAAGGGAAGCAGAAGGAGGCCACCACCACAGGCATTTCCAGGCCGCTACCACTGAGGCCACTGACGAGATTTGATTCATTGACGATGACCATGACCTTGATGGAGGCAGCCTCCACCATCTTCTCTCATAGCAATGCATAACCGCGACCCTGGGTGAGATTGAGCTCCGGGTTGACTTCGCCAGCAGCGAGATCAATGTTTGGGTGATCATCAAGCTCCTAGAGTGGGATGCCCAGAGGTGTGGCCTACTTAGCAAGATTTAACTATAAGATTTGATGCAACAGGAAAAATCTTGCGGAAAGAACATAAGAATCAGGGTATTATTGCTGAGCTTGATGATTATGTGTAACCTGTGGCTTGTCACTGTCCATCTTGAGCTTCGCCTCGTAGCCTTCAGCTTGAAAGAGGGATTGCAGCCTCGAAGTGTTGTACTTCCAACAGAAGGGAAGTAGAAGGACACCACCTCCACAGGTATTTCCAGGCCACTACCACCAAGGCCACTGGCGAGCTTCGATTCATCGATGATGACTATGACCTTGGGGAAGGCAGCCTCCACCATCTTCTCCAGAGCAATGCACAACCGCAGCCCTGGGCGAGTTTGAGCTCTGGGTCGACTTCGTCAGTGGCGAGATCAATTTTGGGGTGATCATCATTCTCCTAGAGTGGGATGCCTAGAGACATGGCCTGCTCAGCAAGATTTAACAACAACATTTGATGCAATAGGAAAAAAATTGCGGAAAGAACATGAAACTAACCTAAACTAATTATTAGGTTTTTTATCCTAATTATTTATCCAATGATCTGGAACTTTTCAATCGTCTAACATAAGATTGAATGATTCAAAGAAGTACATGGTGGCAATTGGGGGAGTTGCTTTCAGAGGGAAAGCCTTACGGTGCAATTAATATAAAGAGAGACACCACATCCACATCTCCCACGAACAAAAATTCCATAAAAAAGCAAATTGAGAAATTATAAGACAAGTCAGCATGAGCCATGAACCTTTTAGATTCTTTGAGACACAAGAGGCCAATCTCTTGAAAGTGAGAAAGAGTCAAATTCAAATTGGGAAGAGTCTCTATGCAAGTGGCCCCACCTTCTGTAGCTCCAACATTGTTTAAAATGCAACATGTCCAGGGCGTGTCAACTTGATGAATTATTTCTCTTTATATATTAAGAAATAATTTTTAAATTAATTCTTAGTATTTTTAAGAGAATTATTTTTTACACGATAATGAATCATGTATCATGTATATACTTGGTTCGTTGGTTTTTAAAGTAATCTTCGTTTTATCTTTTATTTAATTTAAACAAACAAATAAATACAATAACTTTTAATGAGGTTTTTAAAAGGGATATGAGAATAATATTTGGTACATAAAGTACATTATTTTTAATTTAATCTAGAAATTAGATGTATAACACATATATATTAGTCTATATTTATTGTAATTTTGGATTTATTAAGTATTAAGAGGATCATTTTTTGAGATAGAAACTTTTTTTAAAGTGAAAATATATTTGATCTTTCTAATCTAGGTTGGTTTTTACATATGTCACACACACCATCTCTACCTCTCTCTTCTCTCTCTACTCCTACTCTATTCTCTCCCTCCCTATCTCCTTCTCCCTCTCACACCCTCTCTCTCTTCCTCCTTCCTATCTCTTCCACCTCCCTCTCTCTCTCCACGTCAACTCTCTCTCTCTACCCCCAACTCTTTCACTATATCCCTCTCTCTCTCCTCTCTTCTCCTCTCGTCCCCTCCATCTCCATGTCTCCCTCTCTCATTGCCTTTCTCTCCTCTCCTTCTCTTTGTCTTCCCTCCTCTCCTCATTCCCTCTCTCTCCACTTCTCCCTTGTCACTCTCTCTGTCTCTCTACCTCCATCTCTCAATTTCATTGTTCTTCCCTCCCTCTCTCTTCCCTCCAACTCCCTCTCTCCCTCTCTTCTCTTACCCCCCTCCTCTCTCTCTTCCCTTCCCATCACTCTCTCATTTCCCTTTAGCTTTGTCATTGTCCTTGGATCTATCAAGTTTTGAAAGAGATCAAATCTCTTGAGATAGAAACCTCTTTTAAAGTGAAAAGATATTTGATCCCTCTCGACACTTGATTGATCCAAGGTTAATATGGATCTAGGTTGATTTTTATATACACACATACCATATATAGGCTAGATCCATCTCTCCCTCTTTGTCTTCTCTCTCTCTTCCCTATGGCTCTACTCTCTCCCTCCCTGTCTCTCTTGTTTCCTCTCTTTCTTCCTTCCTCTCCCTCTCTCTCTCACCCATCTCCCTCTGTCTCTCCCCTGCATATCTCTCTCTCTACCATCCAACGCTATCCCTATTTCCTTCCTCTCTCCTTTCTCTCCTCCTATCTCCCACCCATCTCTCTCTCTCTCTCACACACACACACACATCTCATTCTCTTTGTCTTTACTCCTCTCCACTCTTCCTCTCTCTCCATCGCTCCCTTGTCACTTCATCTCTCTCTACCTCTATCACTCTATGTTTGTGTTCTTCCCTCCGGCTCTCTCTCCACGAACTCCATCTCTCTCCGTCCCCTCCTCTCTCTCTCTCTCTCCTTCCCATAAATCACTCTCTCTATCTGTTCTCTAGTTGTGTCTCTATCTCCCTCCCTTCCTCTCTCTCTCTCTCCATATGATGGAGAATTTTCACTCTACGTAATCAATGTTATATGTAATGTCTAAAATATTTTACATTTTAATTTTTAATTTTTAAATGAGTTATGGGTTTTCAAAAGGTGGCATTGATAAACCATGTTATTGGCCCATGGTATAGTAACAAGACCTATTGAGAAGTTAATAATATCCACAATAAAATGGGAACAAATATCCATGGTTAAGAAACTTGTTATATTGTAAGTTTATTGTAAGTATTTTTTTTTTTTTAATTTTATGTAAAATGGTTATGGAATCATTTTTATTCCTTTCAATATTGATTTGTATTATTTCCATAATACATGGATATGGTTGCAATATTCATGTATTATTTTTAGATATTTTTGTAGTGATTTTTTATTTTTAAGCTTTGTAGGAAAACGATCTAGAAAATAAATACTTGAAAATAACTTATACTCATGTAAATAAGATAGGAATAAGATGTAAAAAAATACTTATATGAGTGACTTCCCACCATTATTTATGTTTTCTTCAACACTTATGTAGGAGTGAAATTGTAAATGTCTAGATGTACTAGTGGTTACTACCCACAAAAATATATGCAAATTCTTTGGCCTGATCAAGCACTTTACTTATTTGTTTCATGGAGCAACTCATTGGTGATGGAAATAGGAGATGCAAGGTTCAAATCCACTGGTTATGAACCAATTTACGGAGAGGATTACAGGCCATAGACCGTAGAGGTTTACTAATATTTATGTATGTGGCTGGCTACTAAGTTCACCTTAGATTAAAAAAAATAAAAATAAAATACTTATTCACTTCACATAACAATTTATTATCAAGCATTATTAATTTTCTAACTGACCCCATATATAAATGTTAAATGTTAAACATTTTCTCTTACACTTCTACCTCTATAATAGGTTCTGGAGTTCCTCTTGGCACAATTAAATAAAGGATGGAAAGGAGAGGAAGAAAGATTTTTATGAATTTAATTTTGTTTGATTTTTTAATTAAATTGTGCAACTTGAAGTTTCATTTGGATACAATAACTCTTATGGATGCTCGAGCAGGTATTATGGAATAGGTATTGAACTGTGTGTGTATTAGTTTAGTCAAACATATAAAATATTTTACAAATTTACAAAACATAACTTTATTTTTTTATTTTTTTTCAAGTTTGTATTGGTATTTATGTTTAATATTATTGGATTCAAATTTGGCATTGTTATTGGAAATTTCTTTGTAAAACATGCAACATGATTACCATCACAGATTTACCATAAATATTTTTAATTTTGAACCTACAAAACATAAATAATAAATATGATATTTAGATTATTTTTTCAAGGAAGGAATGAATTGGATATACAATCAAGTCACACTAATATGATTGAAAGTAATTGACATCTTGACGAGCTGAGGAGGAAAAACGACGGGAGCAAGCGACGATGGTTCAGAGGACAGCAGAGACGGTTCCTGATGGAGTGCGGCAAAGGAGGGAGCTCAAATCTCTCCTACAAGGACGTGGTATCCAACAAAGGCAAAACAAGAGAGTTGAATAACAAAGGAGTGACTAGGGAAAAAAATAGAGATAACGATAAGGGGACAGAGGGAACTAAGACCAAGGTAAACAACAGCATAAAGGACAAGGAGGAAGAAGACAAAACTCTTAGTTCACGAGACCATAGGCAAAAGGGACCTTGCAAGCCTAAAGTTGAAATGACTCCCATAGTAATATTAAATGACCCTGCTTTGCAAGTGCATAGAGAACACATGGGGAACTATGCCATTATTTGTAAATTCATGGGACTATCGCCCACTGAGAAAGCTCCACAAATGTGGATCAAGTATCACTGGAAGCCCAAAGGAAGCATTGACCTACATCTTGGGTCAAAGGGATTCCTCACAGTCGTGTTCTCAAACATCGAAGAGAAAGACAAAATATTCGAATGAGGACCCTACTTTTATGCATCAGTTGGTCTCTATATGAGGCCTTGGATGATGAACTTCATCCCAGAGTGGGAGACCTTCACCTCCGTTCCAGTATGGGTAAGGCTATATTCTCTACCTCTTGATTATTGGCAAACTGAATCACTAGCATCTATTGGTAATAAACTAGGATGTTTTGTCAAAGTTTCTGAAACCACAAGAAGAGGGAAATATACTTCCTTTGCAAGAATATGTGTGGAAATGGATCTATCAGAAGCTCTTCCGGATGAAGTTATTTTGGAAGTTTTTGATGACGAGTGGGTAGAGACCATGGTCTACAAGCATATCCCATTCAGATGTTGTAGATACCATGAACATGGACATCTGTTCAGAGATTGCCCTCTCGGTAAAGTAGACAACAAAGAATACATCAATACTTTGAAGGATAAAGAGAGCTTTCAAAAAGTGGCAGGCAAAAGTAAAGGGGAAAAAAGGGAATGAAGCAACAACAGAACGAAAGGCAGAAGGTCAGTCAAAACAAGTTTCAAGTGCTGGATGAGAATGAAGAAAACACGAAGGATGATCTATCTCATGAGAAAGATCCTAATGAAAAAGAAAAGGAAGAAAAAAAAACAATCTCAAGATACAGTACATCAAAATGAGACTGTTATGAGTGAGACATAAACGGAGATGGACCAAGAAATGACCCAAAGTGAAATAGATCTAGAAAATCATGAATTACAAGAAATTCTAGCCAAGGAAAACCTGGATCTGGAAGGGTTCTTGAGGCAAGGATCCAATGGAGGAATATAATCAATACCTCCAGAAGAATGCTCTAGAATACAAAAGTTATTTTTATGGAAAACCCAGGAAAGAGGGTCGGATAAAGGTAAAAGTATTCACAAGCAGGAGTACACAGGGGTGAAAACTATGAAATCAACTCTAGGATTAGCAACTAGAAATCTAGGAAAGAAGAGGGGGAGGAAAAAGCAAAATGAGCTCTTGATGGAGTGTGGAAAGCTAATGATAGATTTAGGTAAGATGAAAGACATAACCAGTTACTCTTTCACAAATCTTTAGTTATGAAGTTCATATATTGGAATATCAGAGGTCTAGGCAACAAAAGAAAACAAAGAATGTTAAGTCACAGAATCTAACTAGTAACACCGGATATAATCTTTATTCAGGAAACAAAATGTTCCATTCAAAATTTAAAACAAATACATAGCAAATGGATGGACAGATTTGAGTTTCTTGAAGTGAAAGCAGAAAACATAGCGGGCAGCATCCTCACACTATGGAACCCCCAAAGAGTCAGTATATTAGATGCATAGGAATCAAGAAATTATCTATTTGTAATTTTTCAACCATTGGAAGTTGTGGACACTTTCCTCGCCACAAATGTTTATGGGCAATAAAGAATAGATGAGAAAATAAGACTATTAAACTCCTTGGCAGAGCTCAGAAACAAACATGAAGAAATACCTTGGGTCTTGGGAGGATATTTTAATATGATTAAATCACTTTTGGAAAAAAGAGGAGGCATCTGATTGATAAATAAAGACTTCGAATTGTTCCAAACCTTTATAGATGATATGAATCTGTTTGACTCGACAATGCATAATGGCCTTTATAGTTCGAACAACAAAAGAGGAGGTGAGACTCAGGTCGCCTCCAAGTTAGATAGATTTTTTATCTCAGAGGAGCTTATGCTAGAAAATAGAGAAATAATAGCTAAGGTTCTCCCCTTTGGAGGTTCTGATCATTGACCAATACAATTAGAACTCAAGGGGTTTGATTCTCCCAAAAACAGACCCTTTAGGTTTGAGAATATCTGTCTCTCCCACCCAGATTTCATCAACAACATTGAAACATTGTGGGCAGAAGATCTGCAGATCCAGGGCACGAATATGTTCATCCTACACAAAAGACTTCAGAGTATTAAATTCACACTGAAAGAATGGAACAAGGAGGTTTTTGGAAACATTGTTGTGGAGAAAAAGGCAGCGGAAGCCAAACTACAGGAACTCAATCAAGCATTGATCACAGAGGGTTTTGATGAAGTAAAAAGTCAGCAAGCTGATAAACACCATCAAGAATGGGAGAAATTTAGCAAACAAGAGGAAATATTTTGGAGGCAAAAGTCTCGAATTGAATGGCTCAAATAAGGGGAGCGTAATACTAAATTTTTCATAAATCCACTATGGCCAATAGGCCTCACAATAGAATCTCTGCGATTTTGAATGACAAAGGGAAGCTCTAGACATCTCACAAGAATATCGAAGAAGTGTTGGTTCAACATTTCAGAAGTATCACTAAGGAAAATAATCTAGACAGGGAGCAATGCATCAGAGAAATTGCAAAAAAACATCCCTAAGATGGTGACTAGAGAGGAAAATCTTAACTTAAACAAACCAGTCATTGAAGAGGAAGTTAATGAGATTATCAAGGACATTAGAATGGCAAAGCTCCAGGTCCAGATGGTTTCAATGTGGATTTTTTTAAGGCCTACCAAAGCATTGTCAAGCAGGACATTCTGAGTGTTGTGGAGGATTCCAGAAGAAACAGGACTATTCTGAAATCCCTCAATTCATCTCTCTGACCCCCAAACAGGATTTAGCCCTAGCTGTTGATGAGTTTAGACCCATTGCTTTATGTAATGTGGTATACAAGATTATATCCAAGGTATTGGCTAGCAGACTCAAACCTCTTCTTCCTTCTTTAATCACAGGTGAACAATCTGGTTATGTGGAAGGCAGACAAATCCTTAATAATATCATTCTAGCACATGAGATAGTTCACACGCTAACCAGCAAAAGGTAGGCCGGTATGATCATGCAATTAGATATTGCCAAACCATATGATAAGGTAAACACGAGCTAAATGAAGAGGATCCTTACTACTTTTGGGTTTGATCATAACTGGGTTAGATGGGTTATGGCTCTATTAACTTCTTCTAGCTTTTCTATTCTGGTGAATGGTTCTCCCTCAGCTATATTCACTCCTTCTAGACGTCTCACGAAGGGTGACCCACTCTCTCCCTTTTATCCTCATGATGGAAGGATTGGGTAGAGCCATTAACCAGGGTAAATCCTTGGGAAAAATTAAGGGAATTCAATTAATCGCTAATGGTCGGACAATGACTCATCAACAATTTGTGGATGACACAATGCTGCATGGAATTCCTATTGTCAAAGAAGCTTCAACGTACAAACAAATCCTGAATAATTTTGCCTTGGCCATAGGTATGGAAGTCAATCTCTCCAAATCAAATTATTTTTCTTAAATACTAACATTGCAATTCAAATAAATATCTAAAAAATTATGGGCTTTCAAAGGGATTCCCTCCCTTCAAAGTATTTGGGAATTCCCCTTACAGAAAGACCCCTGCACAATAGTATTTGGGAATCGGTGCTCAATAAGATGCAAGACAAAGTTAAAAAATGGAATATCCAGAGAGACTTCCTCTGGGGCAAGGAAGAAACAAGGAAGAAATGGGCACTCGTTTCTTGGGATAAAATCTACAAACCAAAGAGTCACGGGGGACTAGGATTAGATGATCAAGAAATTTTAAGTAATGTACTAGGAGCCAAACTTTGGTGGAGATGGGTTAAAGAACCAAAAGCTCAATGGGCTAAAACCTGGAAAGAAAAATATGCAAGTTCATGGCAAACTAATGATCTTATTAGAATGTTTGGAATCATAAAGGGCTCTCACATCTAGAATAAAGCCTGGGAAAATAGAAGCCTAGTACAAGACCATAGTTTCTGGGAAATCAGAGCAGGAGATCTTGCTCTCTTTTGGGAGGAAAAATGGCAACAAGAACCAATGCCACTAAGAGAGGACTATAGATACCTCAAGTACGAAACATATTCCTAGGTACTAATCAGAGTTAAGGATTTCTGGAATCTCCCTCACAATTCCGGAAAATGGAGAAATTGGAGAAGCATAGAATGTAGTGATGACAATCCCCTAAAAATAAAAGCCAAGGAACTTATGAGCATACTAAAAAAAAGGAAAATCCGGGTAACAGAGGGGCAAGATCAGTTAAGATGGGGCCTCAATAAAGAAGGCTCCTTTATTCTTAATGAAGCTAAGAGGATTATCCTCAATCTGGATTTCAGCACTGCAATGAATTCTTGGCAACAACTCTGGAGCCAACAAGGGTGGATGAAGTTCAAGCTATTCATGTGGTTAGTCCACCATAAGAAAATCTTAACTTCGGACAACATTATAAAAAGAGGGATTATTGGGCCTTGTAGACATCAACTATGTGAAGCTCAAGAGGAAACAATGGAGCATATTCTTAAAAGTTGCACCTTTACCACCTAGTTGTGGGACTCTTTTGCAACCATTTTTCAATAGATAGACAGGGGTAAAGGAAGCATCACAAATACCCTGAACAAATGGAGAAGGAACTTTTCGGAGAATGATATTCTCAATCTCGCATGGGCCTTTACACCAAGCTTCATCATCTGGAATGTTTGGAAAGAAAGGAATAAAATAATTTTCAAGGATGAAAAATCCAGTCCTCTTCGCCTGTTGGATCTGATCTTGAAGCAGATTAGAGAGATAGTTAGTACCATTGTTCACAATTATCCCAAAAATCCTCCCATAGTAATGAGATGAAAACCCTTAGGCAACTAAGAATGCAAGAGATCATTACCAACGGACTTAGTAGAAAAGAAGAAAATTTCGGAAAGCGAAAGGATTTCTGGCATCCTCCTCCAAAAGGATATCTGAAATGCAATATTGATGGGGCTTCAAAAGGCAACCCTAGAATAGCTGGATACGAAGGGTGGTTAAGAGATGAAGATGGAATTATAAGCTTCATTTTCCACTGCCACTTAGGTAAAGCCACAAATAACATGGTTGAATTAATGGCCTTAGAACAATGCCTTGAACTACTGAATCTAAATCATAGCTCAAATGTCATCATAGAGGCAGACTCAAACATTTCTATAAAAGATGTTAAAAGAATCAGTTATGGAGTAGCGGCAGAGAAGGTCTCAAAACACTAATACTAATACAAGTGTATCAAAGAATACAAAATCATCTCCTGAGTCTAAGAAATATTAATTTTAGACATGTTAGACGAGAAGCCAACAAACTAGTAGATACTCTTGCCAATCAAGGAATGATTAATACAAAGAGTAGATTTGAGATGAAGTGGCAAGAAATGTCTCAGGGTAGAGTGAAAGCTCTTTGTGATGAACAAGCGGGAGAAGATAGAGAAATTTTCAAACTTTGGGCTAGAAGGAAAGATATTGTATGATGATGTCCAAACAGGCTCGAACACAGTTCTCGAGGAGGCACCGGGACGATGGACAAGTTCAAAGTTGTCTTTTAACACCTTGGTGGAAAGTGACTAGGTCCCTTTCTCTTCAAATTTCTCAACGGTGTTCTTTCCACAGTCAATGGGGGTCTTTGTTGCTTGTACTGAGACGTGAGTGTTTGGACAAGGGTGGTTCTAGTTTCTCGACAAAGGAGGTTCCCCTTCATTCCTCATCCCAGTCGGAAAACCAGGCTAAAGCAGTTTACGGGTGATCGCACAGATTTGGGTTACTAAGTGGTTTAGTTTGTTTGGAAGCGATACCATTAGACTACCGCCACATGGTCAGGGTGTGGGTGATGAAACCACCCTCGTTCGTGAGTTAAGTTTCACAAATTTTATGTGGTATGATACTTCGTTGTGTTGTCCGATCTCATGGGGTTGTGTTAATGGTCAGATCTATTTGTGCTTTTTTCGGGGGCCACGAGTCTTGTTGGGCTTATCGCAATAAAGACGTGGGTGGTCAGTGGAGCCTTTGATTAGCCTTTTGTTTCTTTTTCTGGTTCATCCTAAGGTTTGTTTTTAGAGATTATTGATGTTTGTTGTAGCGAGGTGGAGCTTTATTTTGGTACCATGCCCCTGGCTTTCCTGTGACCACTCAGAGTTCATGGTTTTTGCATATTCTGTAGATTTATTATTGATATAATGAAAGGGAAGGAACTACTCTTGCTTAAACAAAAAGAAAGTAACTAACATCCTATTATAATTAAATGGATGTATGGATGTACAATCATAGAATATTAAATCATTAAAAGTTTGATTCAGTGTAAAGTTGTAAATGAAATCATAGCCATGGAATTTTCCTACCTATTTTCATATTAACCAAGTTTTGAGCAGTGATCAATATTTTATAAATGGATAAAAATTTAATGTAA